>OZ012660.1:70388741-70413912 GCA_963942545.1 Oxycera nigricornis
AAGATCATTAATGTGAGGATTTGAAGGCCATTGAAGTTGGGTGAATCTAAGTGTGTGATATGAAAAAAAAGGTGCTTGATGGTGAATCATGAGAAAAAAAATACGTTTGCTTATGAGGAAGTTGCGGATTTGTGATTTGGGCCCGAATTGGCTGTTCAGTATTTTCCTTATACGCGGTTTCTAATATCAGTGTTTTGAAGGAAAAGTTTGTATTTGATTTGCAAATATGTTTTGAGTGATGGATTTAAGGTGGGTTTCAAGATATGTAGCAATGATTTTCGTGAAGGGCATGGTAAGCAAATTAAATGATTAGAGAGTTGTTTATTGAGGTTTCCCAAGTATTGCTTGAAGTCGTCATTTTAGGTTTTTAACGAGATACATATACAAACTAGTATTTCGGATAAAACTGATATCTTCAGTCTATTTATACTGTTTTCATTTTTTTATCATTTCCTTTGTTCTTGTTTTTCTTTGAAAAAAAAATAATTTTTAAATTCATTCAATTTTATTTATTTCAATCTTCCTAGTATACATCCATTACAATATTATAATGTCCCCAAGCATATGTGCTAACCCCATCTTCCCTTATATATCGCTTATCATCTAAATAGCTTAAAGAAACCTTATTTATACATTCAGTATATAAATTGTGAAGCTTAGATCTAAAAACGTACATACTACCTTTAAATATCTTTTTTTCTAAACAAGCAATCTCTATAATCATCTAAATTTAATCCATCCATAATAAGCTTCTTTACACCTTTTGTTTTTTTAATTGTATCACCATTTTCTATACTTATGTTATGCTCATCATGCTTTGTTGTTGGATACTCCAAAACAACTTCCAATATGTAGCCAATGTCCGCGTCTATTGCAATATTAAGAATATCAACCTCATCTATATTTTCCCTGAGCTTTTGAAAGCTAAGCATCCGTCAGTTTATCTTGTGGAGAAAATATTTAAAAAATAATGGTAATCAAGCGCTTGTGAAATGGTTGGGAATCTCAGCGAAACACAATTCCTGGATAAATGTTAAAAATATGGTTCTTTAACATATAAATGCGTAATAAAACATTGTAGTTTGATTGATTGATTGATTGATGATATTTTATTTATTTATTTATTAATCTTATGTATATCTGAACAAGTTTTTTAATTTTACTTATTTTCCTATGAACACTATAACATTCACAAGTGTCTGGTCCCCATTTTGCATTATCATACGCCCATGGGCAGCTCACAGAATGCTTTCCATATTTGCTAACTTTCTGGGGCATATCAGTGTAGGGGTTTAGGAAACTATAGATGTTTATAAATTTGTCGAAGTGTTCCTTCAGAATTGACGCTCGGTTAACACAAAAAAATTGTTTGTAATCCTCAATAGAGTGTCGAAGGTCATTGTCTATATCGTTGTTGTTGTTGTTGTAGATATATTGATGCCGGTTGCGTAATCTCTTTTATGGGACCTGAAGGCCCTCGTTTGCCTCCACCTTCCTTTGAAAATCGACCAAATTTGTCAACACTCATTTTTTTAAACAGCTGGTGATTTCTATCGTATTTATTCTATTATTTGCGCTTCTTTCAATTCTTCAATGATCGATATAATTTCGTTGTTATGATTATTGTGACCGGCTTGTTTCGATCCAATGAGTAACTGCAATCGACTCACTAATTCATTCGGATCATCCCAATATATGTAGTCTTTCTGTTTGTCGGATGTTTGCATTAAACTATAATCTTTGTGTTTAGGTGTTTGTCTTAGCCCTCTTCCTTCTTTGATGTTATTTAACAGTTTCGAAATTATTTCTCTATATTTCAAGCTTCGGTTTCCATTTATTTGACTATTGCTGTCGTAAGAACGTCTGTAAGCATTAGTGTGCAGAATAATACTTTTATAGTCTGCTAAATCTTCATTGGTATATAATTTTTCATCTGGATACTTCATAAAAAGCAGCTCGTATAAACCTCGAGTTCCTATGTAGGATTTCTCACTTACAAATATTTGATTGCCATTGATTGCGAAATTCGAGTTTCCTATTTTCCACTGCTCTCCATCATCATCATCCCTATATATTCCATAAACACTGTCAATTGCAGCCGGTTGATTTACATAAATATCCAGATAATGCCTAGGAATCTCCGGAAGATGGTTTTGCTTCATGTATTCTTCAAAATATTCTCGTCCTTTCGCAGTGGCAACATATTTACGAACAACTTTTGTAGAAGAAGAGTTGGATGTTGTGGCGGCGAGATTTCGTTTCAAGTTTGGTGTAGGAGTTTTAAAACTGTCTTCTTCTTCTTCTTGGTGACTATTTCCCTCTTCTCGTATTGATGGAGGCTCTTCTTTAATTTCATTTTTTATGTCTTTATTATTTTGCAACAAATTGACTCTTTTAACTAATTCTTTGAGCGGGCGCGTGATTGGTTTAAATGTTTCCTCTAGCTGAATCACTGTTCCAGCTTTGTTAGCTTTCAGCTGTTGATACTTTTTCCTTATCGAATTGGTTGTTACTACAATATCACCGAGTAGCTGTTGTTGCTTATCAGACATTGTTTTTTTCATTTTTTATGAATACAACAGCAGCATTTCGTCGTCAAATTTCGAAAGGTATCTACAATATTTTGAAATATTCTTTCAATAGGTTCTAATTTGAGTTTGAAATGGTTTTTGCTGTACCTGAATCGATTTGTGTCTTTTTCGAATTGTTTGGTACTGTCTTCACTGTTGCTGGACTGGAACCTTATTGAATTGTTATCAAACTGTATTGAACAGCTATCGAGCTGCATCAAGCTGGTAATCTGAACTGCTATTGAACTGCTTGGAACTGGTATTGAACTGCTTTGAACAGGTATTGAACTGTTTTAAACAGGTATAGAACTGCATCAAGCTGGTAATCTGAACTGCTATTGAACTGCTTTGAACAGGTATTGAACTGTTTTAAACAGGTATAGAAGTGCTTTGAACAGGTATTGAACTGGTAATGAACTGATTTGAACTGCTTCGATGTTTTTATAGTATTATGAATACATCAAACCCCTTTCGATATCGACCCTTGTCTAAGGGACTGTCTTTATCAATGACACAGAACCCATATTTATCGCTCCAACATTTTCCACAGATGTTTCTAAACTGATCGAAAGTCATGTCTGTGTTTACGTGATTATTGTAAATGTGTAAAATAAAAACTTTCCTAAATTGAGATGCAACAGTTTCTTTTATATGGTAGAGAAAACATCCGGTCGCGGTTTCGCTTATCGTAAATAGAAAACCCTCCTACAAACATTTCTGTAATGTCTACCACCACACCCACACACCCACACCCCCCATATGCATTGGAATTTAATTTTGATAAACACTGATATGCTCTGCTGGTATAAATAAATATGATAAACACACACACACACAGTGCTTTCCCCTATGAAATTTAATAAGACAAATTTGATCATATAGTTTTTTTATTTATTTTATTTATTTATATTTATATATATATATATATATATATATATTTTAACATTATATTTTGATATTTAAATAACTAACCTACGTAATTTCTCATTAATTCTTTGTATAGTTAATTGACTTATAAAATATTCACTATCGATATTCAAACTATTTAAAAACTCACTTAAGATTATTAGAATAAAAAATACCTTCGTCTCATTACTATTTGTTTTAAAACACATGAAAGACGATCCAAAACTCTCCTCGTGGTAGAGGTACACGTCATGGCATTCTAATCTCTCCTCAATGTATGTTCCCGCTGCCTCATGCACGTCGGTGTTGTACACCAGCTTTAGTCCGACGCCTGGAAATATAAAAAAAACCCAAAAAAAATATTATAAAAGTTTTTAAAAACTTACCTTTTATTACAACATAGTACTCGTCTTCAAACCTGTTGTACCTGCAATGAATGTATTCATTGCTGAATACAACTTCCGTCAATATCCTCTCCTCCTCAAATAATTCAACGTTCTCCATCTCTCAATTTAGGAAAGTTTCGACTCAAAATTCGTTTGCAAACTTAATTTTAATTCAATAAATACAGTTTCTTTTATATCAAAAAGTTTAAACTCTGCACTATTCATATCAATAAATTTTCAGCAAAACTAGCAACCCCACAATATACAATTCTATAAACATTTAAAATATCCCTCACTCAAGCTCTTATCAACATATCGAATTTCTAATTTTGAAATGTCTGTAAACTATTCGAACCCTATAAAAGAGATTACGCAACCGGCAGCAATAAAAACTCACCTCCGCAGCGATAAGAAATGGAGTCAGCTGCTATTTTAAAACACATCTCACATATTCATCAGCATGACTCAAAATATAATTATTTATTATTTCCTTCTTTTATCTTTATCTTTCAAATAAGGGCAATTGTTTACGTTATGCCGATCCGATTTGCAACTAGTGCAGTAATACGATCTTTTGTATTCCACCTTATCAATGGAATTTCCGGTGATTGGCGTTTTCGTTTCTGGGAAGTTAACTTGATCTTATTGGATTTCAAGTGGATGGTTATTATTTTTGTGTTTATGGGAATATTATGTGCAGGATGTTTATAAAAATGATTCAAGGTTTAGGTATTTGGGGTAATGTGTTTCAGATATGACTCAGAATATTGCATTTTGTTGCGAAATCAGAATATTGCCTGTTGTTGCGAAATTGAAGATGATGTGATAGGTGTTTCCTAATCAGCTAACATTCTTATCGAAGCCAACTATTTCAAATGGTCTTCATACATTCCCAGAGAAAACATCCGGTCGTTCACAAAAAATTCTTGCACGCTATTCAAATTCCAACGTCTAATCATTTAAAATAGCCCTCACTCAAGCTCTTATCACCATATCGAATTTCTAATTTTGAAATTTCCGAATCAAGATCTAACTTCTATTTTTAGCATGTCTCATTCTTATATAATTCACAACTAAAACACCTACACATTATGAGAACATAATTATCAAACAAGGTGTCGCACTCACATTAGCATATGTCAAGACATCTAAAATTATCACAAAACGCCACCAACTCATATGCTGATAAGAACTCCAAGCACTCAGTACGTATCATAAACAAATGATAAACTACTCGCGTCTGTCTGGTAGGAACTTGAATCATTCACACCTACTGAACTAGCAATTTATTCGTCATCCATCTAACATATAATACGTCATCCATCCAACGCTATTCAAATTCCAACGTCTAATCATTTAAAATAGCCCTCACTCAAGCTCTTATCAACATATCGAATTTCTAATTTTGTAATGTCTGTAAAATATTCGAACCCTATAAAAGAGATTACGCAACCGGCATCAATAAAAGCTCACCTCCGCAGCGATAAGAAATGAATCCAGCTGCTATTTTAAAACACATCTCACATATTCATCAGCATGACTCACCGCGGTTGGGAAACACCCCGACAGCGATAAGAAATGACGCCCCAGACAGCGATAAGAAATGGCGCCCCAGACAGCGATAAGAAATGGCGTCATCCGTGGGAAACACCCCGACAGCGATAAGAAATGGCGCCCCAGACAGCGATAAGAAATGGCGCCCCAGACAGCGATAAGAAATGGCGCCCCAGACAGCGATAAGAAACGGCGCCCCAGACAGCGATAAGAAATGGCGCCACCGGAAGCGATAACAGGTGACGTCATGCGGGGGCGGTAGTCCGATACCCGTGGGGCGGTAATCCGATACCCGTGGGAAAAAAATGGGGACCGTGGGAAAAAGTGGTCCAGAGTCCTTATATCCATACTACTCACCCCAGATATTGACATCGCTCAAACAATATCTTAACATCTCCTTACGGTTATCAAAAACTCCTGATGAATGCGCATTATATTAGTCGAAGAACTTGACCTTTTCTACCTTCTTCATAACAGTATACCCATATAAATCAGGTAGTGGGTATTTACCCGCATAGTCAATATGCTCCATTGTATTAAAGTAATATGGATAAAAGCCCTTTGTATGATCTTTAATTGCAAACACCTTCAGGAAATGTGCAAGGGGGAATGCCAGAAAATTTAAAAAGTTTATGAAAGCTACCCTTTCGCACGTTAGTTTCATAATTTTGGCACCATTCATTATAGGTTCGATTTTCACCTTTCTACGCATTAGTTCAGAAATTTTAAAATGACCGTCGTAGCACTGCAGATTATAAGCTATATTAAATACGTTTGGTTCGAAACAGTAATCTAAAAACTTTGCAGCGACGTTCTCGTTTTCTTTATATTCAAGAATATGCTCCCTTACACTAAAAACATTGCATTCTTCCACCATATCAGTTTCATAACAGGTATAGAAAACCTACTGGGCTGTCGCGACAACTTGAAGAAAAGCTTTTGAGTTTTCGTCATAGGAGGTGTTCTGAGCACTTTCGCAATCAAAGATTATCATCATAAATTTGCTATCAGAATTTCAATTCAAAAATATCTAACGTCAACATTTTCAGCAGATCTGGCACAAAATTTCGTTACACTTCGTCTTCTGTCGAGGGCTATAAACTTCCCGCAGTGTTCACATATTCTAAAACTTTTACAAAAGTTATTATTTTCATATTTATTATTTAAATGGTTCTCAAAGCAAATGTCGCCTCTAAACATCCGATTACAATTTGCACATTCCCTAGTCTTTGTCACAAACTGACATGGCGGAAATGATGGACAGTATTGACATTTTTGATCACATGCATGCTGCCTTGCAAACATTACCCTATCGCAAAGAGTGCATGCAAAAGGCTTGCTGAAGAAACCGGTGAGGGACTTTATCACAAAGAAGTGTTCCAACTCATTGGAATAGTAAAAATATATTTTTTCACATAGGAGCCTTCGTACAAAAGTCTAAACATCAAAGAATCTGAGTTTTTCAGACTGCAAATACTACTATCTGATAACCGTTTAAGAATTTTTGAAATTTATAGATTCCGGAAAGAACACAACCTTTTTCATCCACCACTACCTTTGCATCTCTACATAACTTCTTTGACATTGTTGCAACCCACAGCGATGGCACTGCGGTCGCGGACAATTTGTTTGGCCTAGTCTCCCACACCCCAGGATGGCGCAACTGAGCCGGCTAGCTTCAGCGCGTGGGTGTGGGTTGTTTTAACCTAGATTTGAACCCAGGCCTCTCACGCGACCGTTTAAAGTGCTATTACTCAGCCACGGAACTCTGTTGCTGTTCAGCGAGTCTAGGCACCAAAAGGTCCGTAGGCTGGTTGCAACAACATTTTATCTAGAGCTTTAACATTCGAAGCCTGACTTCTCCTCTTAAATCTCCCCGAAATCATCTCAATCGCGTGACATAAACTTCGTGGCAGACAATTAAAATCATTGTCATTTCCAACATCCAGCCAAAAACTCTTTTTCCGACAAAGTTTTGGAATTTGGCCGTCCCCCGACGAAGGGGCAATTTATTATATCTGCCTTTACTTTCATAACCGCGTCAGAGAGAAATGTAGTGTTAGATTGAATTACGTTCGAAATTAAGCCGTTTACAGGTCTTAAGCTAGACCAGATGGGCTTAATCTCAGGCGAAGCTGGGAGTTCAATAGACAAGCTTATTTTACTACCGTCCATTGAACTAAAGACTAACACTTTTATCATTTTGTCGAACGTGATTTCGAGCTATTCAATAGGATCCTCACAGGCCTCCCTGAACTCTTTTAATTGGAAGAGCATCCTAACACCTTTGAAATTGAATTTTTTATAAAAGATCTCTTCCCTTGACAACACTTCGACCCCTTTACCCCCCCCCCTCCAGTGCCTGTCTGAGCTGAAACTGTATCCTGCTCTATTTGCTGCACGATTTCATCATTCACATCTGAACTGCTAATACATATCCACGTCTTGTCTGGCTCACTGTTTAAAAAAGAATCAACCCCTTTTAAACTCTGCTCTGAAAAGGGGAGGTTCTGCAGGGCCGAAAATCGAGTTAACAGCTCAATAAATTTAAATTTTTCATCAACACTGAAACGGATCTTTTTCTTCTCCATCTGCTTCATAAAAATGCTTAAACCAGCTACAAATACATTATATCCTTAATTTAAAGAGCTACTTAAACAACTTATTGAACCTAGACGATCGAAAAAATTTTAATAATAGGTTACTATCAATTTTTTTTATTTTACTTGTCGACTTAAAAGTATCTTCCTTTTTAACACCTCGCAAGGTTTGAACGGTATTGTCGTCCAGAAAGTGGTAGCCGGATAGATCCTGACCTTTTTTCGCTTTGCGGCTTCACCTGCACACGATCCAATGATCCTCACACTTTGCAGCTTTCAACTCGCGAAGAACTTTGTCTGTCGTGTGCGCTAAGAGAAAAGTGCAGAAAAGAGTACGCTAGTGAATTCATAAAAATTTTCGTTTATCGCGAAAAATGTAAAAAATTCGAGTTTTTGGGTGGCGGTGGAGTCCAAACTAACGTGCTGGAGCAATTTGGGGCCTTACCGCTTCACGTAATGAAGCACCGGTGGTTAAAATCTCGATTTCAATCGGTTTGGTTTAGTTTAGTTTAGACATTTTCGATTTGTTGTGCTTTGTATGGCGCAAAAATTTTAGTAGTGTCACGAGTGACCATATGGCGACAGATTTAACAGGAAACATTGCCTATTTTAAAAATAACAAAGTAAAAAACTCTAAAATTTCAAAACATGGTTACTAATCAAGATTCGTTATAAAAAAGCAACTGAAGTTGTGAAAATCGTAATGCACAATATGAAAAGGTAACGAAGTCAGGGTGTAGTTTTTGTTTGATTCTAAATATATTTAGGTTGTCACAATTCTGCCGAAGCCGGTCCCAACTCCTGTTGAAACTGAAGAGGGAGGCATAATGTACTCACATAATCTAATGTTAGGTGCAAATATCGGACAAACTGGCTACTGAGTAAGTAAATACAAAAATTGAAGTACTTTTTATCTGTTAAATTTATTTGCAGAATGGACTCAGTTCCTTGCGGAAAGGTTAAATGCAATATTTGCTAAATAAGTACATCATAAAATTGTAGTTTTGCTTTCTTGCAGATTTTCAACAATGCCATCAACGCGAATAATATAACGCAGGATATGGTAACTTGCTTCCGCGCCAAAAAGCGTGGTTAATTTGAATATTGAAAAAAATTAGACTGATTATTTGCCATGGGAGAGTACTTGGAACTTTCTCACACATTTTTTATATGAACCATATGATTTTATTAGTGATAAGTATAAAACAACTAAAAACTACACAAAAAACTGCTCTAACTTTTTCTCTACATGAAAAAGCAGTAGTAAATAATCACAATTATTTGTAACGTTTTAGATTTTCCAAAACTATTTGAAATATATGCTTTTGAGTTAAGTAATGGAATCTTCAAAGTTGAAAGGGAATTTTTAATGGTGAATATCACTTCTTTTAGCTCTTACAAAGGAAGCATGCGCAAGTTACCAATATACGAAAATTAAATTTTTAGAAGGACAAAATTTTTAAGAATTTGAGTAGATAGAAAGCGAGAAAACAAGTGAAAATTAGTAGTATTAAAGGGCCATCGGGAAGTGTCACAGAAATTTGCAAGAAAACCGAACAGCAAATTCGTAGATACCAGCTATGTACCGAATTTACAATTCTATGCAACAAATATTTTCAAAAATTTCTAATAGCGTTCGAGCCGATTTCATCAGGGTACATATTTATGAAGAACATCACTGGCATTTTACAACACAACACTTGTTGGAAAACATACCTTCAGACCCGATATAATTTTATAGCCGAACAAAAATCGGAAAAAATTCAAGTAGGCTGCGCTACAATGAAATTGTGCATTTAAGAGGCATGTAATCGGTCACCTTCTTGCTGTTATGTCAAAAAGAAATTTAACCGTTAAAATTTAGTCGATGAAACCGGTCCCAAATGCGGTTGAAAAAAGAAATTTTGTAAATTTTGCATCGAAATTTTCACAATAATTTTAATTTGCGCCAAATGTATTGTTCCTCGCACAATTTTCGCGGCATACGCCTATGCTTAACTCGGGATTGGGTTAGTTTCACTTACGTGGGTAAGTGAAATTGTATGGAGAAGCGATTTGCCCCTTTAACTTTGTTGATGTTCCTTTTTTATCTTCTTCCTCATTGCCTTAAGCAAGGAACACACTTGTTGTGCAAATAAATCGCTTTCTTGGCCGGAAGGAATATCTTTCATGTGTAAATATATCTGAAATTTACGTATTTTAGGTTTGCGCAAGTTAGCCGAGTGTTTTTCAATGAAAAATGATTCATTTGGTTACATTGAATTCTCTTTAATAACTCCTGACAGATGCGATTCCAATGTCAAAAATCTCCTAATGGAATAGTCAGTATGAATGCAAATTAGTTTGTTTAATTATTCTATAAATTAAATAAATTATTATTATTACTATTATTATTCCTTATCAGCATCTTAGCTGATTGTATCGGAGAAAACTTTTTTGTTTGCTATTTCAAACATATGGTGGAATCTTAACATTACTGTCTTCTCATTGCAGCTGTCATTAAAATCTATTCGCAAAAACGATATCACTTTATAGCAAAAACACGGTCAGAAAAATATTCAATAAGGCAGTATATAACTAAAATCATTTATTTTAAAGGAATGTAAACCATATCTCGCTTGGACAAATTAACTTTGATCATTTTTATTCGATTTATTCATGAAACCATAGCATGCAAGATATGAGTGTCGCCAAAATTCCACCGGTCCCGGTCTCATGCCCGGTTAAAAATGGAAGAGGGAGGCCTAAAGATTATAATTTTTTTAATACAATATATGGTATTTATTTTTGAATGTAGTATGCATATAATTAACAATATAAATTTGATGTATTAACATTGTTCCAAATAGACAAATTGCCGAAAAATTATGATCATACAATAGCACGGTTAATTTGTTGATTTTAAGTTTGAAATTTTGCTCTAATATTTGTTTTGGAATTTTTTTTTCATTTAATTAATTGCTCGCTTCTCCTTAAATCTGTGAATGTCTCATAAAGTGTGGAAATTCTTCCGATTATTCTTTCCGTATAGTATTGAGTTCTTTCTTTGCTTCATGATGAAGTTGATAATCGATTACAGTGCGAGGTTCTTATATAGGCTCATTTAAAGATGTAAATGGTATCATGCTCGTTATTTAATGTTTTCAAACTAAGTTACGCTCAATATAAGCTTTTATTTTGAACAGCAATTATATTCTCTTGTACCTTTTAACAAATGATACAAAATTTCAAATGAATCTTTATTTGCCGCCTTTTATTTGTTCATTTTTACTCGCATGCGATGTACATCTTTAATGTTAGCAATTTAGTGTTGGTGTCACCACTACACTTATAAAAGTTAGCTCATCAAATTTGATGAGTTTCTTCTGCTGTGTTTATTATTTCTTTGGCCGTAGGCAATCTTCCAATGAGGAAGGAAATAAGAAGTGGGGCAAATCACTCAAATGTGTTCGTGAAACTAACCTATGCCCAAGAAAAGCAAAGGCGTCCGTCTTCGTCGGCTTAATTTTAATGGTTGAGTTTTTGTACGACGTAACAGAATGAAAGTAGCCTATTATATGCCTTTAAAATGCACAATTTTATTGTAGCGCTGCCTAATAGAATTTTTTTCCGATTGTTGTTTGACTATAAAATGATATCGTGTTTGTAAGTATGTTTCAACAATGGATTTTAATAAGTGCCTATAGTGCTGTGTATCCATGAAATGCCTTTGATGTTTTTCAAAAATATGAACCCCAATGAAATCGGCTTGAAAGTTATTAAAAATTTTAGAAAATGTTTGCTTGCATAGAATTACGTATTCGGTGCATAGCTGGTTACAAATTTGCTGTTCGGTTTTCGTGCAGATTTTCACGACACTTTCTGATGGCACTTTAAGCTTTTGTACTCAACAAGTGAAGGAGAAGTTAACAAACCTTGGATTGCAGCTAGACATTTATCGCATTGCAGAGTCTTAGTTATCTTGAAGACAACGAAACCTGCAATTTATTTTATAAATGCTTAACTATATTCAAGACTTGCAGATTTGCTTTTGTACTCAACAAGTGAAGGAGAAGTTAAAAAACCTTGGATTGCAGCTAGACATTTATCGCATTGCAGAGTCTTAGTTATCTTGGAGACAATGAAACCTGCAATTTATTTTATAAATGCTTAACTATATTCAAGACTCGCAGATTTGGAAGCGTAGCAATGCTCTTCCGCGAAAATTGGGTCATAAAAGCTTGTCTCAACTGCAGGCTGTGGATCGACCATGACGTGTCTATCGATACTAACATCAATGTCATTCAATGGAATGGTTTGGCAAGAATTGACTATTACGATTTTTTCTAACGGAATGCAGTTAGCAGCCCTCCGTCGCTGGGTTAACTTCTGAAATTCCGCTTCTTATAACGCGCTGTGAATTGCCTTACTATGGGGTTGTTATTATACACACGAACAGTGCAAATCGAAGAGAAGAATAGTTCATTGGGATCTTGGTTCAGTTTATAAAGAGGCAGAAATTTCAAAATGTTTGATTCAATGAATCTTTTATATTGAATTTTTAAGTTTCGCAGGCAAGTTATAAATCCGACGAACCCTATTTTTCTTTTCGAATTAATTAGTTTTTGCGCGTTAATTAAACGTAATTTTGATATATGTTCGACAGCTGCGTCAGCCAGAATGCAAACAGCAGAAGCATTATTTTCACATAATGCTCTGTTTGCTTGGGTGAACTCGTATGATTTTCTACTGTTTAGTACGTCGAAAATTCCGTTGAAAACAGAAATAAGCTTGGTGGTGCCTTGCCTTCCATGGAATAGCTCTTTTGCTAAAGCTCTACGACAATAGTCTATCGCATTAGCTACTGACTTACTTAGGGTCTGAACAACAAGACGCACTTTCATTTTTTGGGTGTCAAAGTATTTGTGTGCTTTCCGCAACTTATTACCCACATGCAGTCCTTATCTATCTTGAAAATGCCGCAAATTTTGGATAACCTGCCATTTTATGGGACATCCATCTCCATCAATGAATTCACCCATTTCTGCCAATGCGTTTCGCACTAATTTCAGCATGTGGCAAGGATCTGGATGAAACACATGCTTGCCTTCAACTTCCAAAAATTCTACGTGCCCTTGCGTGTGAGCATTCCAAATGTCTGAGCCTAAAATATTTGCCAAAGGTAAATTAGACGCGGCCCGAACAAGGGTAACGCATTCTATTTCCATCCCAGTTTCATGGAAATTTCTGGTGAATTTCATTAATTACTTAGTTAACGACAATTCTTTCATCTGTGCATGTCACATCCACAAATTTTTTGACAGCAGCGAAGGATGCTTTGATGAAGCCGGGGGCACAATCAACTTTTTCCTAAATCTTCCGCAATGTTTTAGCGTGTGGCAGGCAAGCAGTTGTTGAAATTACTGCAAACATAATCAGGCTCTTGGAGAAAGAAAGTTTAAGTTTAACGCAAAGGGTTTCAACTGTGGGCTATATGTTATAGGCTTCATTTTCCAAAATCAACTGGTTCGGTCCACTAACTTTTCCAAGTATGTACCTCCCTTAAGATTTTGTTTAAAAAAAGATGCCTTTCAATTTGTTGATGAGCTCATCAATGTTACTTATTTTCACTTCTATTTTCACTTTTGTTCTACTGTCTCAACTTATTTTCTAAAAATTGAATTCTAGTTAAAGACTTGGCTACTTGCGCATGCTGCTTCTTTTTTGAGAGTTATAGAAAATGATAACAATTCCCTTTTTATTTTGAAGATTCCATAAATAAACTCAGAAACAGAAATAATATAATTTTGGAAAATCTATAAAGTTTATAAAACGGTGAGTATTTTTGGAACAAATGCTAAAGCAGTTGTTGTTGTAGGTTTTAAATCTCTTTTGCTTATCACTTCCAACATCATGTGATTCAAAGAATAAAATTAATCTAATGTTTTTCTATACAGCAACTGAGCACGCTTATTGACGCAGAAGCAACTTACCATTTCCTCCGTTTCACTTGGAAAAAGGATTGTTCAATTGTTCAAAATCTGCAAGAAAGCAAAGCAATGAATTTATGGTGTATTTATTTAGCATATATTGCATTTTACCTTTTTGCAAGCGATACCACTGTTGGACTCAGTAGGTACAAAGAACTTTAATTTTTGTAATTACTTACCCAGTTGCCAATTTGTCCGTTATTTTCAGCTAACAAATACGTCCCAGAAACATGTGCTGTGTTGTAAGAAATCTATTCACACAAAAGTTTTTTCGATTACAACAACAAGGCCAATATTACAATATGTTTAACTCACAAGTTCCGATGCTATACTAGATGCTGGTACAGCGCGGGCCGTATCATCCCGCTGGGTTGGTGTTGTCATTTTTCTGAATTTTCTTCTAGCAGGAGACTGAAAGTGCGGAAGTATATATTTCATTATATGTTTAATTATAGCATTATTAAATATCTTGACCACGTTATCACAGTCATCAAGGAAAGGTTGTACGACACTTCCTTACATTGGGACAGCATCAGGATTCGGATGAACCTCCTTTCCAAACCTTATTATATCTGCTTCAAGAAAGTGATCTGTCTGTTCAGATTACACACTCCTTGAATTCGTTCGGTCCACTTCCCCAATTGCATTTTGCCATTGTGCGCGTCTCACAACATTCGTAGGGAAGCTAAATTTCAAATTGTCCAACCGCAATTGAAATTGATTCGAAATATGAAAATAGAACCGTGTGTTGTTTAACAATTACGTTAATTAGGTGTTTATTGAAACTAATACTTTCTCAATAAAAAAATTTGAGGAGCAAATGTTAAGTGTCAAAAAAATTTCGATTTAATTATTTTCCGATGAATAGATGCAACAGAACTTAATAATATAAAATGCAATACCGCCCTCATTCTTTTGCAGCCAGACATGGGACCGGTTTTGACGGAATTGTGGCTGAGGCAATCCAAATACATCTAAAACCAAAAAAAAATCGTTACACTTCCATATAAAAAATAGTAAAATTATTACCATTAGGCTTTTACCCGTAGCGCCAATGAATTTTTTTCGCCGTTGAAGTACAACAAATCAGAAATGTCATTTGAAGTTGCATTTTCACTAAACCGATTGAAATTGAAATTTTCACCACCGGAGCTTCATTATGTGAAGCGGTAAGGACAAATATTGCACGAACATATTAACTTGGAGTCACCACCACCGGAAAACTCGAATATTTTCACATTTTTCACGATGTACAAAAATTCCGATTAATTCACAAGTGTACACTTATCCGCACTTCTCTCTTAGCGCGCACGACGGGAAAACGGTTCTTCAACCGAAAATAATGCAAAATTCACATTTTTCTCGACCACACCTGAAATAAATTCGAAAAATAAAAATCGAATTGTATTTTGTTTACGAATTTGGTGTAATACCGGAACTGTGAAGCATTCTGTTTGACTTAAGACCATCTTTTCAAAGGAAACGTCACGAAATTTCATTACCGAGTTTTCGCCCCACACACCTATAAGGCGTTACACGCTTCATGTCGTTCCTTATTTTCTTTCTTCATTGCAAACTTCAATAGCAAAATGTCAATCTTAGAAAGAATGGTGGCTCACTGCCGAAAAAACGAATTTTAGATTACCGTGGAGAATGCTTATCTCAGCGACTAAAGCGACTTTAATAATTGTATTGGTATTTTCTGTTTTCTTCCTTATCATCGCCTACAATAGAACGGAAACGGTGAAAAATGAGATGCTAATAAGCACCAGAAAGTATGATTTTTAATATTGTTTGCAATGAATAAACTTTTTTCATTAGAGTTCAATCAAATATGACAGTGGTCACAGTCGTATGTGGAAGAAAAGTTGAGGAAGCGCTTACAATGATTAAATCATTATTAATTTTCGAGTGGCAGCAAACATTAATTAAAGTTGTAGTTGTTACTGAAGCTGCATTGGTTTCGAAACTCACAGATAAACTTAACGAGCTGCAAGTCACCGACAAATCGCTAGTATTCGAAATTAAAACGCTTCATTTTCCTGCAAATGGTGAAAATTCTTGGAAGAGCCTATTCAAACCGTGTGCTGCACAACGTCTCTTCTTACCGGTATTAAAAATAATAAAATCTTGACTAAATATCCAATATAATGGTTTTAGACTTTGCTCGTCCAAGAAGAATTAGTTTTGTATTTGGATACGGATACCCTACTTCTGTCTCCTTTGACAGACATTTGGAGTCATTTCAAAAGGTTTAATTCGTCGCAAATTGCTGCGCTGGCACCCGAGCATGAAGATAAAAATATTGGCTGGTACAATAGGTTTGCGCGGCACCCTTTCTATGGTCCGTTTGGTGTGAACTCTGGTGTAATGCTTATGAATTTAGCAAAAATGAGGGATTTCAATTGGGAGCAGAATATTTGTTCGTACTACGCTTTGTACAAACAGCAAATAACATGGGGTGATCAGGACTTAATAAATATTTTATTTCACTTTAACCCAGGCAAGTAAAAGTTTGCTTAATGGCTGTTGCTATTCGCCCAATAGGATGACTTAGTTTTCAATCATTGTTGTGGGTGACGTATCGATTGTCGGAACAGAGAAATAGAAGTTCAGAAATATGGAAGTGGGTTATTAGTAGCTATCAATAATCACAAGTATGATACCATTGGCAAACTTACCGTCATCATGGCATGTAATGATGGTCGAAGCTAGATGAGAACATAGCAGAATTTATCAAACGTTCATGACATTTCTTTGGAGCAAGTAATTACTTGTAGATTGTGTAAATTAAACTCGTACTTCAATTGCAGACTCACTTTCAATTTTAAAGTTATTTTATATCAGGAATACGAAAGGAAAATTTTACCATCTCGATGTTTACACATTTTTATTGCAGTCCACACTTCATTTTGAATTCAAAATGTTTTAACTGCATTTTATTTAGTATTTTAAGTGCTGAGCAGTTCGCCAATCCACAGTAGAATTACGCTAACCACATATTCTGATTATTGGCAGCTACACATGTAACTCATCATAATACTTGTATTATTCTATATTCTCCTCCGGCTTTGAACTCTACGGTACAATCATACCATCGGGCGAATAGAAATTTCCTTACTCAAATATCAGTGGCTCATTTTCGATAATATCATACAGCTGTGTTTGAAATGTATTGACTTTCGAAAAGCATAATTTTTGTCATAATTGAGAGTTCAGGAGTTTGAAAGTAGTTTTTATTTCCGTTTCGACTGAACTGAATTTTGTCGCGTTATTTGTTTGGTAGTTACTTCAAATATTTTTTAAAGTGTTTCGTTCAAATTATATGGATCTCACACACTTCGAAATGCTACATTGAGATGTCAATATGTTTAAGAAAGTCGTATTGTCTGTAAAGTTAACATTTGCTAAAACGTTGCCTGTTTCTACTACCTCTGCAAAGTACATGTATTGTAAGTTTACTTCAGAAACTGATCAAATCAATAAATCAACAGAGTAAAGTGATTTTTAAACTTGAACTGCTTTTAGTTCATGAGCTAATAATCTGGACAATATCCATACGTCTATATTTTCAACCAAAAATGATAATCAGAAACTTTTCAATGAAGAAGACCTGTGTCTGACTAAACGGCCCAAGAATGGGGAGGAGCTAGAAACTAGAAGTCTAGCAACGAGAAATGGAATCCAAATTTCGCAGTAATCGTGGATGCTGAAAAAATCATGTATACTGCAATTTAATTTACAACTTGTACATACATTGTTTTCACGTAATGTTAATAACAAAGTGAGCTTCAAACGGTGCCGAAAATAGGGTATCATTATACGGGCGTTACTACTTTGTTTTGAACGTGTTTTACGAGAGTTGTAAAAAACTGCGACAATAACGCACGTAAAAACCATCGCATAGACTTGATTGAGGTGTTATCCAAAGCGTATTTGCAATGACACAAGCTAATTAGAATTCGGTAAACTTCCGTTTTCTGTTGTTGTTTTGACACATCTAACGACAAATCTGTCATTTACTATATCTCGCGAACTAAACGTTGGATTTACGTCGTTTGATTGTCAATCAAATTAGGATTCAAATTTTGAATAAATTTAGTGGAGCTGTTTGTACCATCCAATCAGAATTTTTATCTAATTAACGCCTATTAACATTTGTATATGTTTAGATTTTCAAAGATTCTAGTTATTAAAAAAACTGCATCGAGTTTTAAAACATCTAACCTTTTTATACATAAATTTGGTTGTGTCGTTATCAACGCTTCAATGCTTTGAGGCTGTCTTATGAAAACGAAAATCATTTTTTCTATAGTCGCAACCCACATCCATACAAAAACAATAAACTATTAATATTCACAATGAATAAGCGATTTATATGAATAATATTACCTAATTCAACTTACTCTTACGACCTTGTGCTTTCGATCAATGCGTGTTACACCTCATATGATTTGATGCAATTTTCAATCAGTTCAGCTCAGATATTTAATTTAATAAAAAAAACTACTTATTTTACTTAGAAAAAAATCTTATTTGCCATTACATTCTTTACAAAATCAGATTCTTTAAAGACATTTCATCAAATAAAAATCAAGGTTATACTTCCAAAAATCATTCATATAAAAAGTGGTCTAGGTGCGACCCTTAAGGCCCACACGACGTACTTTCCAGTGAATAAAAACCTATGATTTATTTTCATTATTAATTACTATTGTTATTGATTATTATTATTATTATTATTCTAAATAACAAAAATTGTTTTAAATATATTTTATCTAGCCATAAAAGCTTTGGTAGAGGATGACGCCTCCTCCAACTGGTCGCTCTGGACCAAAGCCTCGATCTCCTCGTCCTCCACCTCAGCCTCGGAATCCAGAATTACTTCCGCCAAATTCACCTTGTCCTTGTTTTCTGACGTTTTCATCTTGTTTTCAATTTCCCTTTCCTCTCCCTCGCGCCCTTCCCTATTTTTATCTCCTCTCTTTCTTCTTTCTTCCCTGTGGAGTGATGCGCGTCGTTATTTCTACTCCTTACTGAAATAATAATAATAATAACAAAAACTAATAAACTAAATTAATGAAGCCCTCATAACATCCATAATCCCATTCACAGCAGCTAAAATTGAATAGGATTTGAAATTTTGTAGAAAGTGAACATAACATAAGACGCATCAGAATATAAAATAACTTTTTTTTTATACATGCCTATAGAACTAAAAAAAGGCATTGCTTCACTAAAAGTAATTTTTACTATTAATAACTTCTACTTACAACCAGGCTCTACGTCATTGTTTATATTTTCAAATGTTAAATGTACATTGTAATGTACAATGCACATTGTTTTTTGAAGCATAATATTTTTGTATGAATTGCGTAATAATAAACCAACCTGTTTATTTTTTCGCATCAATCAATATTCTCACATCGAATTACTTTGAACTATCATTAGTTCACATTATTGTAGGCATGTTTCATTATTATCAACGACATTTTTTTGTTATAACGGATATTCAATCATTATTAGCAATTATTATTGTTTATTGATAATTATTAATAATAATCATTCGTTATTAAGAATGCTTGGTCATAACTAAATAATTATAAATGATATTGTGTTGACAATATCAAATTATAACTAAAATTATTTGATTATTATTACCAATATTAAATTATTTACAACAATATCTTATTATTAACTGCATTAGCGTCACTACTCCCAGTCTCCCAAACATGATAATATTAGTTTGGAATTCTATAAATTAATATTAATTTTTTTTAATAACATTTTTTACATTGGTCACAATTTTGCTTAACACACAATAATAACGGGAAAATAGTGCATTTCAACAGTTTGAAAATTAAGCAATTTTTTGTCTTTTTTCAGTTTTTTCATCCTTAATAAAAAACGGCTTGACAGATTTTGCTGAAAACTCATTCAGTTTTAAGTTACATAATGACGCGTCGAGTAAAACCGGTCCCGCGTCAATATGATCTTTGATTGTCGAGATAATCGAGACGAAAAATAATTCCGATCGCAACGTACACACACAGACATCTCTCTAAAAACGATGAATTTGGATTCGAAAGACCTTAAAACGTGGAGATATGTCAAAATTTTGGATTCTTAAAATTGGCCTCATTACAATAACGTCCCACAGGGAACTGGGAAGTAAATTATAAACAGCGAATTTTCATAATGATTAAATGAACGTCCCTTAATTTCGTAAGGACCAAATGTGAAACTTTAAACTTTTTAAGAAAAATCGTCAAAAAAAGTAAACGCGATTTTCTCGAATTCATGTTTTTTAAGCTGGGGGACACAATTTAAAAAAATTCTCAACCGATCACTCTGCTTTTTAATATGTTGTACACATATATGGCAATATTTTCCGATTTTTACTCAATTTACTACCGTTTTTCAAAAAATGGCCGCCATTTTGTTATTATTTATTGAAAAAAAAATCATTCCTGTACCAACCATAGGCACTTAAACAAGGATTAATTTGGCATTTTTTTTTGTTTCCCAGATTATCCAGTCACCTGGAATTACATCCGCCGTTATTTTTTGATGTCTTTTTAAAAAAAATTGTTATGTATAAAAAAACAAAAAAAAACTTTAAAAAATATTTTTGTACACCCAAAGTACCAATTAATATATGTACAAAATTTCAAATGGTATCTCGTTTTTTCCATTGGAAAAAGTGGTTAAAAGATTTTTTTTTGAAAGAGAGACATAAGATAATAGAATTAATATTAACTCATTCCACTTTCTGCAATGAGTTCTTAACATTATTATTATTAAGAGTATGACCAATTTCATTATTATTATATTAAATATATTTTATCATTTATATACATATTACTGGGAAGTTGTCCGTGTGAAACTCAAGGATCACGCTTCTCGGCTTGTACGTAATAGTATGGTCTCAGCTCCACTTTCATTCAATTATTCATTGCGGCATACGTTTGTATTTTTTTGTACAATAAGTTCATGGTAATCATTAGTATTGTGCACTCTGGCACTAAGTCTCCTATGCACCATCTTCATATTCAAAAGTTTACCAGCACAAATCAAGCCTTGACCTCTTGAAAACATTGCCTTCAACTGTCTCGTTATAACCACAGCAAAATTCTGCCAACGGGTGTATGTTTGGCCCATATCTATTCACTACACATAACCGGCTCATTGAAGTTTGAGCAGCTTTGCCAAAATCGGTACATTTGGTTCATTTAAAAGTTCATAGCACTCATGGAGTCCGCCAGTTGTGTCTGCCTGTAGAAAATCTTTAGTTTTGTATACCCGCAGATCTTCGGTGTACATTGTTGAATTTAATAATTTGGAACACTTATATGTACATTTTATTGGTAATATTAATTGCGCCGTTCGATCTAATCCTTCTCATTACTGTCTTTTTCGAGGTGATCAGTTGTTGTCAATTGTCATATTCAGTTTGATTCGTGTATTTTTCTTGTTTGGATCATGTATTTGATATTGTGCTTATTGACCCTCAACTGGCATTCTCAGCCGTTGACCCAAAATACAGATACATTTTTTGGTGGACACTGCCATTCATTGTTGATTTAGTCATTTAAAATAGGGCATAATTTGCTTCCGAGTTCTACTATTGTATGCTTGCTAAAATTGCTTCGTACACGTTAATATTCTCCAGAACCTATTTTACCGAAACTATTTGATATATTGTCGATCGATGGAATCTAAATCCACCTTGGGCAATTAACATATCCGTGTCCGTCTTGTTTCATTCTTTTTTCAACTAAAATAATCGACGTGGACGTGCACAACAATTAAAATGCCGCTTAAATTGTCACAGCTTGTCACCTTTCTAATTGGTGGTGATGTTTCTGTAATGACCCTTCTTTTAGAAGAAGAATCTGCTGATTTTTTCCTCTTTGGCAGAAAATCTTGACAACAATGTATGTTTTAAATTTATGTTTGCCGGTAAGATTGTTGACAATGATGCAGCTTCAGCTACTGGTGAAGTCAGTAGCTCACGATAATATTGAATTCATCTTTTATTTGTTGTTCTTGCATATAATATTTTCTTTTTTAATTTTACTTAGGCTAGTTTTTTCTGCGACATACAGTTTTGTCTGTACCATTTCACTGTTGTTTATGGTTCCTTGTCTCATTTCTGTTCATATATCGACTATGTTTCGAAATTATTTACTTTCTTTGCATCTGATAGTTTTCTTATTAAGTCACCGTACTTCGTATCTTGGTAATGTGTTCTATGTTAGGTACATTTTGATTTTGACTGTTCGGTTTGCTATCTTTCATTATAGATGTTGCGCCTGCTTTGAACTGCAATCACGTTTCCAATGGAAACGTGATTGGTCTCACGAATTTATGTTGCCAAAAATATATTTCAGCCTTGATTTGTATGTGGTTTGTGCAGTCCACCTTCAACTTAGAAATCCTGCTCATTTATGGAAACGATATGGTTCCTGAGACGATATTTCGTGTTGACAAAATGTCTAATTGTTCTAAATCGTAGTCCACACCTCAGTATCATTCTACATCGAGTATACTGGCAGCATTTTCAATTTCGAAAGCATCAATCTGACGGAGAATTTGTATTTAAGTAGTGGAGGTTGTTAAAAAATGACGAGGTGCGAGAAGCAAGTAGATCATTGGTGTTAGCACTGTTATAGTGACTATGCCATCCGCTGGTTCCTCTTCTCGTCTCGTTGCTTATACTTGCAAATGAAGCTGGCATCTCAAAAAGTCTAAAAAAAAAATCGTTCATTTTCGTCATTTAGAATTTCATGACCGAAATTTTGTTGCGTGTTTGAATTAATGCCCGACTGAAACAGGACTTTCTACCGAAACCGAAACCGCATCTTCGGTATCTGTCTCACCAAACGGAAACCTTTTTAGACATGTTAAAAATCGATTGTTTAATGAAATTTGGCTTATTTTTGACACTTATACAGACAGTTGACACGTGTTAAATGAAATAAAAACCAATAATGGAAGTATGTGAAAAAAGAATTATTTATTTTTTATTTTACTGCTATAAAACAAACAAAAATTAACAAACATAATTAACTGCCAGTCTGTGTAAAGAAAGAAAAGAATTTTATTCTTATGATGAATTAATCAGTCTCAACAATTAAGTACTTAATTCAAAAATCGACTCTTAAATAAAAAACAAAATATCATTATTAGATTACTAATTAACGTATTCGTAATTAAAAAGTCTAATATTATACGCTGAAAAAAGCAATTTTCTACATTTTCACCAAGCAGGTTGCACCGACGATCTGTGTATATTTGCACAGCAGCACTATAAAGCTGCTCGCAAGTCAGTGTATGACACTCGTGCTTTGCATTGAAATTTATTGCAAAAAATCATTAAAAGTTGTAATGTACGTACTTTCATCTTTTTATTTGCATCCTTAGGTGATGAATTTTGAAAAACACTGCAACGCATGTTCGTTAATTTTTTTATTATTATTTATTATTTATTGAATTGAAAAACGGTCGTATTAAATTTATTGGAATTTTTGAATTCATTAGGATGTAAAGAAGCATCGATTTACTCCTTAACGACGTTGATACATTTAATTCGCGAGATATCATGCGTGACGGACATACGTTAGATGTGTTATTTTAAACAAAACTACCGAATAGAATTTTACCTACATATAATCAGCTCAGCTCATTGCTAAGACACTTCAATTAGTTTTGATTTCCGGACCAATTACAATAACACACACACACATATATATATATATATATATATATATATATATAATCATTTTTATAGGTTACGACATCACTTTAGCGTTTAACACAGTCGTGAAAGTCAAAATCAGCAATTTTTTTCCGGTTGTTTAAAGTTTCTCATTTTTTCGTGTAAAACTGGCAGCATTGCGGGCACTTGTTAATACATTTCTAAAAACATACATTGACAGGCTATCAAACGCATCCTATTTCAAAAGTCTACACATAAAAATAAAATAGTTATGACGGTTTACACGTGCCAGGTCGTAGGTGAGGAGCGTGATTACTCCCCCCTTATATCTCGAAACCCCTTCCGATTTACCACCCCCCCACCCTCCCATACGATTTTTTGCTCAAAAGACTTCAAGGATTCCGTGGTTTCATTTAATGCCATCAACTCCGAAATACCCTGTATATACAGTAAAACCTGTCAATAACGGAACCTGTTAATAGTGGAATTCGTGTCAATAGTGGAATTTTTTTTGGCCGTTGAGCTCTTCCATACAAATTGACCTGTCAATAACGGAAAATCCAAACTCCGAATAGTTGAAAAAAATTCTTGGAAACAAAAAAAAATTTCGTCTATTTTTCGTCTTTTTTTCCATTTGAAACTATATTTTTTCCATTTGAAACTATATTTTTTCCAATATCACAACCAATGATTATAAAAATCGTTTCGAAATCACTGTTTCTTTTGGTAAAATGCAAAATTTATCGCTTCTGTTGCGGCAATTTGGCATCGCAAAAAATGTATCGTTTTCTTTCTCATTTCGAGTCATTGTTTAGACTTCTTTATCGTTTGGACAGCATTGTGTAATCAAAACTTCTAAAAAATCGAAATTCAGTTTTTGCCGATTCGATAGCTATGAATTATGCACTGTCTTTGTGTTTGCGACCATAGATTGTTCAGTACGTCAATTGCACTTGAGTGAAAAACACTTTGACCACACAATTAGAACTTCATTACTCTCACATTTTTCCGTCGCTATTGAAAATGAATCGTAAAAAGGGAGATAATAAACCAATCCAACGTTCACGTCTCACGTTAAAACAAAAGTACAATTTGATAAAAGATCATGGAGCCAAAATTTGGAATCGAAGTTTCGAAAGAAAAATACAAATGTGACAAGTCTGCTGTGTACATTAAAGACAAAAAAGAAATTATCGACGAATACTTTTGATCGCAAAATGTTGCAAATACATTTTTACTCGATAAAATAGTAGAATCCATCAATTTAGTACAGGATGATTTGATTGCAAGCAAAACAAAACAGTCTTCGATTACCGATTACTTTAAATAATAATATTTGCCATTCGCTGCTTTTTTAATTTTCAGTTTTTCCTTCATTCATTTATCAAAAAATAGTTTTATCTCAGTACATATTTCCTTTTCACGTTCATTATATCACTTGATTTGATCATGAAATGGCAATGAA
>OZ012660.1:70414112-70526811 GCA_963942545.1 Oxycera nigricornis
GTTGTCACTAAAAATAGACACATAAATGAATGTTTATACTAGCCCATCGCGATCGTGCCAGACTAAGCAGCGCTTAGCGTTGGCAGGTGCAATGTACGACATGCTTACACACAAAGTGCATGTACCCTTTTTGTATAGAAACTTAAGTAGTCATTACTCATGGACTTTATGAGTGTTGCATTTTAAATTGGGTCATATGGAAAAAATGCTGATCGATATTTTGATTGGTAGAATGAATTTACTATATTCAATTCTTCCAGTTTTAGAGTAGGGATTATGTATTAAGTAGATTAAAAATATTAGAGTAGGGATTATATATTAGATGTAAAAATTGTATAAAAGGAATTTGTAGAATAAAGAAAGATAGTCATAGTCTTACTTTTGACTCGTTTGAATTCTTAATCATTGCCGTAGTTTGGGAAAACGCTCGAGCCGTAACTTGGCTTTAGAAGCGCAACAACTATAGCGTACCAGTCGCTAAAGTAGTAGAAATATAGGCTAGCTTGGATCATGAATCCTGCGCCAGACATGTGGCAATTTACTTGCCGGTAGGTACCCTTACTATAACCCTGTCTCCTCGCTAATAGAGCGCTTTACCTATACAGCGCTAATTCACGGATCTCCCTCGAGAAATATAAGATCCGGCGCTCGGCATCCAACACAGAGGACTTGAAGGCACCTGAAAAATCATCGGCGACGAATCAGTTTTTACATGGCGATCCTGCCCACTCGAAACCTGTACCAAGGCGATTCGGCCAACACGAAGCTGAAAGTTTCTTAGTAAAAATAAAAACAAAAATTTAAATTTGTACGTTGACGACTAACGCTGCGACCGAAAATGAAATTTCGACGTGAGATAATGGAGTTGGAAACTCAACCAAAAATATCGAAGACAATTGCAAATTGGAAGAAGGCGAAGATGAAGGAGAATTTTCTGCATTATTTGCGATTAAAGTAACAAACAATTTAATGATGACTTAAGGATTAATCGGCAATGACCAGAAATTTTACAATTCAACACTAACTATTTTAGGTCAAACTTTAATTTTATATATAATATGGACTGAAAGAATATCATATTAATTAGGATTTTTCTAAACAAATCAGTAAAATTTTAAGAAAGCATAAAATCATTATGAGAACTCTTATGGAATTGTACCAAGATACCCTTCATGTTCAAAACAACAAACAGTAATAAGTACTGTTACATACCATAAAGTAAATTCAAATTATCTTCGCGCCTTTTCTGCCCGAAATAACTAAAGCTTATAACTACCTACCTGGTAATGATTATTTGACAGTGTAAAGCTCGCCAAGTCCGAAAAGCTATTCAAACGCGTCATCTCGCTTCAACCCTCGGATCGTGCTCAAGCTTTCGCGAATACGAGGATCGATGACACCACGCTACGCGAAAAAGTAGCTTTGAATGTTGGAGATGCCGGAAATAGGGCGTGTGGGAGAGTTGAGAGGAGTCTGGCGAACGAGACGGAGGTCTCGGATTTGGTGAGAAAAACAGAATTTTGTATAATTCATATAGGGGACCTGCCGTGTTGATTTTACGGGCGAACAGATATACCAGCTTGTGCTGAATCACGCTATAGTAGCCGATTTCCAAAGGGGAACCGATGTACGCGAGGGAAAATCCTACTGTTGTGGAGCTGGGAACGATGCAGAAAATCCCTCACAGTTGGAGCATTTGGCCGTCCGCTTCAAGAAGGCCTATTTAGCGAAGCGAGTTCTGAAGTGTGTGGAGAAGCGAAGCAACGGTGCGCGTAGCTAGAACCTGAAGAGGTTTGAAATACGAAAACATGAACAACAGAAAGGTGTGGTTAGGAATTTCTTTTCATAACGTGATTATCTCATAACTATTATCAAATTTCTACGTTTAATTTGCCCCGATGATAAGTGAATGCAAAAACAATCGATCGTTGAAAACTTCATAAAGAGTTTATATTTGTATAGTTTGTCACGATTAAATAAAACGACAAAGGAGAATTGGCCGCGCGTTGATGATGTGGCGATGTTAATGTCTCGAACGGTTGTCATTGTAATGTATGGATTTTGTGAATCTCCAAGTTATAGACTATTATGTGCTTTCTAATCGACATTGTTGTTAATATTTTTATCGCACATGATGTAAGCGAACCGAATTATAATAACAATTTATTGTTTCCGTGAAAAAAAATGGCATAAAAATAACCTAAAAGTGATGTGATTGTTTTCCTGCGCATGGGTGGTGTGTGTGCGAACGTGGTTCGTGGCGACTCCTTCTTTTGTTCTAAACCCACGACTCGGTGAGCTAGTCGCGGAAAAATGTTAAATCGGGACCGCCACTATGCGGTCGTCTTGGTAGCAGTCCCGGCGGCGCGTGTACTCACTAGGCATCCGGGGTCGAGGAGCGTCCAAAATGGTGGGGCACTCGATCTCGGATCCTCGGGTTTGCGCGCGTGGTCGCGATTGTGACAGTACACTCTAGAGAATAATTTATACAGAATAATGGGTATGAGCACAAATTATATAAAAATCTTTAACAAAAATGAAAATAGATATATTCAACTATTAATAGATACTGGAGCCGACATCTCCATATATAAAAGTAATAATTTAAGTTCATATGATATACAAGCACAAAACAGGTGCAAACTCACGGGCATAACAAATGAAACTACAATGTCACTCGGAACTATCAAACTAAATTTCAACATTGAAGAAATTATTAAATCAAATACATTTCAAGAATACAAATCAACACTGAAATGCTAAAATCCATGATACCTCCAACAAACCATGAAAATATTAGCAAAAAGTTATTGGCGATAACAACAAGTAAAACGAAAAAGGTACAAAGTGAGAATAAGAATACAGAAATCGACAAGCCAAGTGGCAACCAAAACGAAGAGATTGATCACCTCTATGCGTTTGATTGCACTTCTTTGTCAGATATTAAAGGGGCGATGAAACTGAAATTTTATATGCTAGCTAGCAAGAAAAACAAGAAAGATGATATATCTATAACTAAAGAGAAAGATTCTATAGTAGTGCGCTACAGTGATAAAGTTGATGAGAAACCAGTTTCCTTCAACGATAAGCTGAAAGTTCGTGATAACAATAATGATAATTCATACACGAAATTAGTTTCTGTCATGAAGAAGTTGTTAATATATTCAAAGAACAATAGCATAAATGCACTATCTTTATCTTTTTATGATGATATATTCAGGTACGTACCGAGAAATGAATTCAAGAAATTATTTAATGCGTTGCAACGGGAAGAAAGTTATAAGTTAAAAATATTAATATACATACCGCCCATATGAATTCAAGACGTCAAAAAGCAAAATGAATTAATTATTGAGTACCACAATTCGCCTCATGGAGGACATACAGGAGTACATAAAACTTTGTTAAAATTGAAACAGAGATATTGTTGGAAGGATATGAAGAAAATGGTCAAAAAACATATAAACCAATGTGAAAAGTGCAAGATGAATAAAATAACTAAGCACACCAAAGAAAAAATGATAAAAACCGAGACTCCATCTACTAGCTTCGAGATTGTAAGCGCAGACATTGTTGGCCCGTTGAGAATTTCCAACAACTACCGATACATTCTCACTATTCAGTGCGAATTAACGAAATTTATAACTGCCATACCCATAGAGACTAAGGATGCTACCACGGTAGCAGAAGCTATAGTAAATAAATTTATCTTATTATACGGTCATTTCAAGATTCTAAAAACGGACTTAGGGACAGAATTTACAAACAGTCTAATGAAAGAAATATGCCAGTTACTACATATAGAACAAATATTTTCAACCCCTTACAATCATGAGACGTTAGGTGTAATAGAAAGAAACCACCGCGTATTAAACGAATACTTACTGTCCTTCGTTGATAACAACAACTGGGACGAATGGATACCTTTCTATACATTTTCATATAATACAACCCCACATATTGATACAAATTATACACCTTACGAACTAGTATTCGGCAAACTATCCTATTTATCAAATGGCATTTTAAGCGATTCAGAAGAAATATACAATTTAGACAATTACAGAAATGAATTAAAAATTAGATTAAAAATGTCTCTAACAAATGCAAAAGACTTAATTGAAAAGGCAAAAACAATTAGAACAAATAAATTAATAAGAATAAAATTTGCCTATCTTTTCTTTCTTTACAGAGACTGGCAGTTAATTATGTTTGTTAATTTTTGTTTGTATTATAGCAGTAATATAAAAAATAAATAATTTTTTTTTCACATACTTCCATTATTGGTTTTTATTTCATTTAACACGTGTCAACTGTCTGTATAAGTGTCAAAAATAAGCCAAATTTCATTAAACAATCGATTTTTAACATGTCTAAAAAAGTTTCCATTTGGTGAGACAGATATCGAAGATGCGGTTTCGGTTTCGGTAGAAAGTCCTGTTTCAGTCGGGCATTAATTCAAACACGCAACAAAATTTCGGTCATGAATTTCTAAATGACGAAAATGAACGGATTTTTTTAAACTTTTTGAGATGCCAGCTTCATTTGCAAGTATAAGCAACGAGACGAGATTGATGCTTTCGAAATTGAAAATGCTGCCAGTATACTCGATGTAGAATGATACTGAGGTGTGGACTACGATTTAGAACAATTAGACATTTTGTCAACACGAAATATCGTCTCAGTAACCATATCGTTTCCATAAATGAGCAGGATTTCTAAGTTGAAGGTGGACTGCACAAACCACATACAAATCAAGGCTGAAATATATTCTTCGTTTTCTCGGTGTTTTTGCGCCATTTCAATAATTTATTTTAAGTAAAACTTTTCCAAACGCAAATATTTTATATTATAATAACATATATATATTTCAAGGGTGAGAGTTCCCTCTTCTTCAGTGCTAAGTAAAATAGCACTGAAGAAGAGGGAATTCTCACCCTTGAAATATATATATGTTATTATAATATAAAATATTTGCGTTTGGAAAAGTTTTACTTAAATTACTGAAATATATTTTTGGCAACATAAATTCGTGAGACCAATCACGTTTCCATTGGAAACGTGATTGCAGTTCAAAGCAGGCGCAACATCTATAATGAAAGATAGCAAACCGAACAGTCAAAATCAAAATGTACCTAACATAGAACACATTACCAAGATACGAAGTACGGTGACTTAATAAGAAAACTATCAGATGCAAAGAAAGTAAATAATCTCGAAACATAGTCGATATATGAACAGAAATGAGACAAGGAACCATAAACAACAGTGAAATGGTACAGACAAAACTGTATGTCGCAGAAAAAACTAGCCTAAGTAAAATTAAAAAAGAAAATATTATATGCAAGAACAACAAATAAAAGATGAATTCAATATTATCGTGAGCTACTGACTTCACCAGTAGCTGAAGCTGCATCATTGTCAACAATCTTACCGGCAAACATAAATTTAAAAAATACATTGTTGTCAAGATTTTCTGCCAAAGAGGAAAAAATCAGCAGATTCTTCTTCTAAAAGAAGGGTCATTACAGAAACATCACCACCAATTAGAAAGGTGACAAGCTGTGACAATTTAAGCGGCATTTTAATTGTTGTGCACGTCCACGTCGATTATTTTAGTTGAAAAAAGAATGAAACAAGACGGACACGGATATGTTAATTGCCCAAGGTGGATTTAGATTCCATCGATCGACAATATATCAAATAGTTTCGGTAAAATAGGTTCTGGAGAATATTAACGTGTACGAAGCAATTTTAGCAAGCATACAATAGTAGAACTCGGAAGCAAATTATGCCCTATTTTAAATGACTAAATCAACAATGAATGGCAGTGTCCACCAAAAAATGTATCTGTATTTTGGGTCAACGGCTGAGAATGCCAGTTGAGGGTCAATAAGCACAATATCAAATACATGATCCAAACAAGAAAAATACACGAATCAAACTGAATATGACAATTGACAACAACTGATCACCTCGAAAAAGACAGTAATGAGAAGGATTAGATCGAACGGCGCAATTAATATTACCAATAAAATGTACATATAAGTGTTCCAAATTATTAAATTCAACAATGTACACCGAAGATCTGCGAAAATACAAAACTAAAGATTTTCTACAGGCAGACACAACTGGCGGACTCCATGAGTGCTATGAACTTTTAAATGAACCAAATGTACCGATTTTGGCAAAGCTGCTCAAACTTCAATGAGCCGGTTATGTGTAGTGAATAGATACGGGCAAAACATACACACGTTGGCAGAATTTTGCTGTGGTTAAAACGAGACAGTTGAAGGCAATGTTTTCAAGAGGTCAAGGCTTGATTTGTGCTGGTAAACTTTTGAATATGAAGATGGTGCATAGGAGACTTAGTGCCAGAGTGCACAATACTAATGATTACGATGAACTTATTGTACAAAAAAATACAAACGTATGCCGCAATGAATAATTGAATGAAAGTAGAACTGAGACCATACTATTACGTACAAGCCGAGAGGCGTGATCCTTGAGTTTCACACGGACAACTTCCCAGTAATATGTATATAAATGATAAAATATATTTAATATAATAATAATGAAATTGGTCATACTCTTAATAATAATAATGTAAAGAACTCATTACAGAAAGTGGAATGAGTTAATATTAATTCTATTATCTTATGTCTCTCTTTCAAAAAAAAATCTTTTAACCACTTTTTCCAATAGAAAAAACGAGATACCATTGGAAATTTTGTACATATATTAATTGGTACTTTGGGTGTACAAAAATATTTTTTAAAGTTTTTTTTTATTTGTTTATACATAACATTTTTTTTAAAAAGACATCAAAAACTAACGGCGGATGTAATTCCAGGTGACTGGATAATCTGGGAAACAAAAAAAAATTGCCAAATTAATCCTTGTTTAAGTGCCTATGGTTGGTACAGGAATGATTTTTTTCAATAAATAATAACAAAATGGCGGCCATTTTTTGAAAAACGGTAGTAAATTGAGTAAAAATCGGAAAATAATGCCATATATGTGTACAACATATTAAAAAGCAGAGTAATCGGTTGAGAATTTTTTTAAATTGTGTCCCCCAGCTTAAAAAACATGAATTCGAGAAAATCGCGTTTACTTTTTTTGACGATTTTTCTTAAAAAACGCTATATACCTCTTGTCTGCAATGCCTGGGCCATACAAAATTCTTTCCCTTTTTTCATACAGCTCCTGGACTGGCTAATTGTGCATCTCTGCAAGCTATTCTGATGTTTACAAAAATTGTAACCTAAAAGACCCCTTAAATCATGTTATATGCAGTAAAAACTTGACGTTTAATTTTATGTACAACACCTAAAACCTTACGTAACATGGAGAAAGAATAACTGAAATCTTACGAACACTTACAATGAATGAACTCAAAAGTTTCACATATGGTCCTTACGAAATTAAGGGACGTTCATTTAATCATTATGAAAATTCGCTGTTTATAATTTACTTCCCAGTTCCCTTAGGGACGTTATTGTAATGAGGCCAATTTTAAGAATCCAAAATTTTGACATATCTCCACGTTTTAAGGTCTTTCGAATCCAAATTCATCGTTTTTAGAGAGATGTCTGCGTGTGTACGTAGCGATCGGAATTATTTTTCGTCTCGATTATCTCGACAATCAAAGATCATATTGACGAGGGACCGGTTTTACTCGACGCGTCATTATGTAACTTAAAACTGAATTGGTTTTCAGCAAAATCGGTCAAACCGTTTTTTATTAAGGATGAAAAAACTGAAAAAAGACAAAAAATTGCTTAATTTTGAAACTGGTGCAATGCACTATTTTCCCGTTATTATTGTGTTTAGCAAAATTGTGACCAATGTAAAAAATGTTATTTAAAAAAAAAACAATTAAGTACTTAATTCAAAAATCGACTCTTAAATAAAAAAACAACAAAATATCATTATTAGATTACTAATTAACGTATTCGTAATTAAAAAGTCTAATATTATACGCTGAAAAAAGTAGTTTTTCTACATTTTCACCAAGCAGGTTGCTCCGACGATCTGTGTATTTTTGCCCAGCAGCACTAAAAAGCTGCTCGCAAGTCAGTGTATGACAATCGTGCTTTGCATTGAAATTTATTGCAAAAAATCATTAAAAGTTGTAATGTACGTACTTTCATCTTTTTATTTGCATCCTTAGGTGATGAATTTTGTAAAACACTGCAACGCATGTTTGTTAATTTTTTATTATTATTTATTATTTATTGAATTGAAAAACGGCCGTATTAAATTTATTGGAATTTTTGAATTCATTAGGATGTAAAGAAGCTTCGATTTACTCCTTAACGACGTTGATACATTTAATTCGCGAGATATCATGCGTGACGGACATACGTTAGATGTGTTATTTTAAACAAAACTACCGAATAGAATTTTACCTACATCTAATCAGCTCAGCTCATTGCTAAGACACTTCAATTAGTTTTGATTTTCGGACCAATTACAATAATATATATATATATATATATATATATATATATATATATAATCATTTTTATAGGTTACGACATCACTTTAGCGTTTACAACAGTCGCGAAAATCAAAATCAGCAATTTTTTTCCGGTTGTTTAAAGTTTCTCATTTTTTCGTGTAAAACTGGCAGCATTGCGGGCCATTGTTAATACATTTCTAAAAACATACATTGATATATATATATATACAGTGCTGTGCAAAACTTAAGCAACTCACTACATGTCGGAATGAAAGGGAAAATTGCAATCAAAATATAAAGAATTTTTTTCCTTTTTTGTTTTTAATTTACACGTTAGCATGTTGCTTAAAGCTCTGCAATAAAAAAAGTACATCGGTATTTCAACTGTTCTTAGAAAAAAACCCAAACAAAATACACCAACAAAAAGGCTGTGCAAAATCTAAGCAACTTTTATTAATATTTCGTATAATAGCCGTTATTTTTTATAAGAGCGGCAAATCTGCGAGGCATTGATTCAACTAAATTATTTAAAATTGATATGTCAATATTTTCCTATTTGGTTTTTAGGTTTGTAAACAATTGGTCCTTGTTTGCAAACTGTACTGTTCCCATACGCCGTTTCAATATACCGAACAAGTTTTCTATAGGATTCAAGTCGGGCGAACTTCTTTTGACGAGATAAACGGTTTTATTTTTATCATTTACACTTTACTTTTCACATGCATTTGAACCTATTTTTGACTGCATATTCAAAATTTACCAATAGAATGTATAAAGTAATTATTAATCTCATTGATGTAAAATCGCGAAAAAGTATAAATTCAGTGATTATGCTGAAGTCATGGCAATTTTGAACGCAACTATTTAAAATGGTCATCATGCGACAAAATCTTTTCATTGAGATTAATAACAAAAACTGCATTAATTTTTGCTAGCGCTCTTTTGTCCTTCAAGCATCGATGTGAAAATAACAAATAACGTAGAAAAGGTCCCCACCGGTTGATTGATCAAATCAATCTACCCGCATCCACCAAAAGCCTTATGTAATCAATGGATACTCCCGTAGATGATATGATTAATATTAACTGATTCCTGTTACTGCTATGAAGACCTCTCATCATTATTATTTAAAGTAGTAGTATTTTCAACATTATTATTGTGTTTCATATTTTTAATGTCTATCTAGATATTACTGGGAAGTTGACCGTGTGAACCTCAAGGGTCACACTTCGCGGCTCGTTTGAAAAATGTAATAGAATCACACAAATGACAATACGCATCGATTGACACCTTAACAGTGCATATTCTATGTTTGTTTCGCGAGATATAGCACATGACAGAAAGGCTCAAAGGGTCGAAATAACAAACCCACTCGACCGAAGTGTCCCAAAAGCTAATTGAAAAGACGCTTCGATTGACACCTTAACGAAGTCTATACGACGTGAGTTATACTCGTAGAAAAAACTGTCTCCGAACGTACGTACACACACATATCTCTTTTTCTGAAAACTATTTAAAAATACTCTATAGACCTCAAAACGTAAAGAAATGTTGAAAAATGTTGAAAATTTCAATTTCGATCTTCGATGCGATTACAAAAACTTACCATTTACTGGGAAGTTAACAACTTAGCGGCCCTGAATTTTCTTCTTTTTTTTACTCTGGTGGGTATTTCGGGCACTGCTAGACATCTATTCTGCTAAAATTATCATCACAAGAAATGATAGCTCTCGGCTTTCTCGATCTCGATTACTCACAGTTTCCACATAACTGTGCGTTGCTGAGATACAGTCACGCTTGGATTTTCCTTCATTATATAGGACAATGATGAAACATTGCGTTTCGGTATTAATTTCGGGTATTTTTCCCATTTTCAAACCGTCTTGACTTTGGAAACCACAAGTTTAAACTAAATAAAGTTATTTGTGAATAACTTAATAAACAATGAAGTTGTCAATAGGAAACATCTGTTTTAGAAGCTTAAAGAATAATAAACTTAAGTTAATGTTAAATAAACGAAAAATAATACGTAATGGGTGAGTCATATAAATATAACAATGGCTTTACCTGAGTGAGCCCGGCACCCGTCGATTTTTAGAAACAATGTGCGTTTATTGCATTTTTATTTGAGATATACAGTAGAAAGACCTTTCAGATACTTATTGAAAATAAAATATGCAGGTGTGCAAGATATTTTTTTGTTATCAATACTTTTAGTATATTCTGATTTTAAATAAGTTTTTTTACAAGTGAATTTAAACTTTTCGCCGGTAGTGGTTATATATCGAAATATTTACATAGTATGATATTTTTGGAAAAGAATAACAAAAAAGTTTTGCTGTTATTGGAAAAAACCACCAACCACCATGTTCAGTATTGACTAAACTTCATTATAGTAGTCTAGCTATAGCTGTCGGAAGAAATAACTGTTCAGTATTAACAAGGCTTAGTCGTAGTAGTCTGCTATAGCTGTCGAAAAACAAACAGCAAAAAATAGAATATAAATTGTTCAGCCTTCAGACCATATAAACAGAATCGGTTATAAATTGTTTTCTGAATAAAGAATTAAAAAGTAAAAACGTAAACTTGGTTTCAGTCGTTAAAAAAAGCAATTCATTTCATACAAAAAAAGGAAATAACATAAATGAGCTGCTTTTCAATAAGAGTAGTTCCGCAAAACATTGTGATCATTTGATGCAGGGTTTTGCCAGACATCACGAAAATAACACACCATATAAAGGGTAAAGATGAAGTGAATTTGTATTCAATAATCAATTAGCATATCAAATTCTTATTTATATTGGACCCACATATAGATACACATGCACTCATAAAACACAATTTTTATGACTGGTGCATAAGGCATTCGCGATCGCACGCCGCTTGATAGTTTGTAAACGACAGAAATCTTAGCCAGAGTTCGAAAGCATTGCAGTGATGATGGGTAATTTATGAAAGGAAAGATGGGAACAAATAATGGTGAAAGTAGACACTTCTTGATTCTGACCTATACCGGCAGTGTTCACTGACTTTTGCAACATAACCGTAAGGGTAATGGAATTGATGTAGATTTCAGTGGAAACATTGTACTAGCTCTTAGTCATAATAAATAATTAGGCTAAGAAATAAGAAATAGAAATTTAAAAAAGCAGAACTCAGGAATAAAGAAAATAGAATTGTTATTCTGACACGATATCCGAGGTTTTTTCTTGCGACGCTGTGTAAAAATATTTAAGAAAAAGAGGCCTAGAGTCATGTGCTCCACATCATTCTATCTGCGGTTCAACCACTTCGCTATTTTTGTAGATATCTTCGAAATTTAACAGAATTCTCAACAAAGAATTATTATATAATGAAAAGAGCTAGTTCCAGGTAAATAGAGTAACAAACCACAGAGATCTTACTTCCAAAGCCGTTCTTTAAATGAGGATCCTGTCATTTAAAACAAGGTAGCTTACCGAAATAAACTAAAGACATGTATCCAACATTGTCCTCATTCTCCGACAGAAAAGTTCTAAAGAAATCAATAATTCTTTATACGCCAATATTTGAAAATTAAGAAAAAAGTTACCGAGTTCTTAAATTCAGATGGCAATATGAAGATTTTGTTGCGGATCAGTTTTCATTTTTTTGGTGCACATTTTTCAATTCTTCCAAATTTGGAACCTGTTTAAATTTCCCTCAGTACACTGCCAAATAATCGGCATTAGCAGCACTAAATCCCAAATAATAAATAAATAAATAGTAATCCACCACACGCGCTGTCTCTCTCGAGAGGTGAGTTCAAGTGATCCAGCGCGAATCGGTTCTCTTTGCATGCTGTCGCCCTCTGATTGGCCGAAAACATTTGCTGATTACCATATATGGTAATAAATGAAGCAAAAATGCTTCGACTCGTGACCGCGGTGAAGTGGGTGTGAGGGGAGATCGGAAGTTGGATAGGAGTGATGAAAGAAGACGGTCGAGAGATAGGCTCCGCGCAAGATAAAACGTTGTCGGTTTTTTTATAGATAAGTACCATCCGACGGTCAATTCCTCGTCAAAGAATAATACTAATTCGAAAAGTCGAGATCGAGTCGTTCGGCGAAAAGGCTGTTGTGAGTTTCAAGAGTGTGGTGTATGGGACAGTGGAGGCACCGGAGCCATCAAGAAACCACATCGTTATCGTCCTGGCACCGTCACCATGCGAGAAGTTCGTCGCTATCAAAAGCCGACTGAGCTGCTGATTCGTAAGTTGCCTTCCCAGCGCCTTGTTTGCGAAATTGCGCAGGTTTTCAAAACCGATTTGCGTCTTCAAAGTTCTGCTGTGATGGCTTTGCAAGAAGCCAGCGAAACATATTTGGTTGAATTGTTTGAGGATGCGAATTTGTGTACTATTCATGCCAACATGTCACCATCATGCCGAAAACCATCCCGCTTGCTCGTCGTATTCGAGGCGAAGGTGCTTAACCAGATTCCACGTACGTTTGTATATGAGATCAAAACTTAACCCGAGGAAGGTGTGTTATTTTTATTTATTTCATCTCGCTAAACTATTTCTAGGATTAGTGTTAAGTTACTTTGATCATTATTACAATAACAACATCCTTTCCGAGTCTCTTATAATCTTATAACAATCACATTTGCATTAGTGATCATATTTCGTAAGCCATTGTCTTCCATTAAAATTCTAAATAATTTATTGGAAATAAAGTGTAAATAATATGTAAAAAATATGAAGTCAGTTTTTTTCATGGGTTCTCCCCTCCTCAGCTTGTGCGCGATTCGGTTGATCCGGTTATTGATTGTTTTCTTGTGATTTTGATTAGCCCACGACCCGGTGAGTTAGCCGGTTTTCAAAATGTTACTCTACGGTCGCCACTATGCGGCCACAGTTGGTGGGTGCTCCGCACGGGGCCCCCTCTCGGCAATCACCTTTCATGTGGCGCCCGAATTGGCGGGGCACATGGAGGATAATTGGGTGGGAGGGAGGTGTGGTAATGGGAGCACGCAACAATTTTACGAAATTTAAACGACTTAGCAAATTTTTCACATTACTGGTTCGGTAGTGCAATTTAGAGCAACTGAAGATTTCCCAAGGTAGGGTGTCAGCGCAGGCACGTGAACTTTTCCAAGAAACTGATGGGGCCTCTTCCAACTCGTAGGTATTGAAAGTTATAACGCTCTTTATGTAATAAGGGACGTCTCTTTTTGTGGCATAAATTTGCAGTCAGGCCTTTTGAGCTTTCACTTAGATTGAAAGTGGCCATGACAACCAGATCTCCTTGTTGATAATCAGGAGCAGTGGATCAATCTTGATCCGCAAAGGCCTTGCTGAGTTGCTGATAATTTACAAATTGATCTCTAGCTTCAAGAAGAACATAGGAGAAACGGATCCATCTCAGGTACAAAAGTATCTCCACCGACTACAGCGCGTAGATCATGTCCAGTGTCATGAAAAATGGCCTACTGGGGCTTCAAATGTCGTTTTTTTTCGTTAAACTGGATTGGCTTCCAGGTGGTAGAGTGGGGTCAAAGTTTAATCTATATTGAGAAGAAAACAGAACCGTCTTAATACCTCACTCATGAATTGCCGCGTAAAACAATAGTGTAAAAATATTTTAATCAGCGTTTATGCACAAAACAAGGCGGTGGATTCAGTCATTCCAAAAACGTTGACTGTAAGCTGGGGTCTAAATCAAACCCGCAGACAGTCGTTTAACTGCTTTATATCGTTGAAGGTGAATTTCAACGTTGTCCCGCTCTTGTAAACCTTTAATAGTCCAGTCAAAGCGTCCGAATTTTGACGTAAACCGTGCATTTTGGGAGGCAGAATTTTTTTTAATGCAATGCGTGGGCAATGGTATAGATAGCTTAAGTTCAAGTTTCTGGGGTCGCAGCTCCAATCACCTTGGCGTTATCTTGAGAACAAAAAAAGTGGGACGGCCCCATATCTTGGAAAGCATCGCTCCCCCAAAAAAGTTGTATATGACAAACTTGTGTGAAATTCAATTTGCAGTAAGTTGTGGATACATCATTTTCACGTGCTGTCAATATCAAAAGAATTACATACCAAACAAATGATAGTTTAAAATAATGTGCAAATTGTGTTTAGTATCTCAGCTGGATAAAAATTCATCAAAATGAAAAGATTCAAGATCGCACCTGCCCTCGTTTGATTAGGTCATATCGAACTCGCCCACGTCGTCCAGTTTTCATCATGATCAAAAAATATTTTAATTTTTGTTTTAAAGGTAAAATTTAAAATGAAATTGAATAATTTTATTACTAAATCAGGATACCATCACTTCGGAAAAAATAGACACTGCTCCTGTTAAGATTATTGCCAAAAATTGATTATGCTTTGCGCATTTCGCCTACGCTGCAATGATAGCTGTCACAGCAACTTGAACACACTCGATCCGTTTCCGTGTTTGCAACGTTAGCGCTTATTGCTAGCCGTGGTCATTGGACACGCAGTCATGCCGGAGAGAGTTCTCAAGTGGAGAAGTTACAGTGTCAGCACTTTAGAACCACTACAAGCATTTGGTGACTGATTCGCCGCGCACTCAGTCAGTCACACACTTGACCACGCAGTCTTCGACTTTCACGAGCTATAGACGCAATATGCTAAGCTGAGTTTTTAACTATTTATCGTTATTGCTATCGAAACTATCCAACCCCTTTCGTTATGAATCAGTAAATTATCTTGTTGACATATTATTGGAATTGTGTACAAAATATTAATTTTGGGGATAACTCTACAAAGAATGTTTTGTGAGCCTGAGCTTTCGGGATGACCTTCATTCCCGCCATGTTGATAGTGACGCCTGGCCAAATTCCTATCTTCTTTCCTTAAATCATGAAAATAAAAATTATTCTCGTCTGAACTATCAAGGTTAATTTTTCATCTTTAAATATATTATTTAAATATGCTCGTTTGTCCAAGCTATGTTACTTCCGCTGAAATCCTGCGTACAGGAGGAATACTAGCGGAAGTCTCACTTTATGCAGCAATTTTAGGTGCCGACAGAGCAAAATTAGAAACGTTTCGTCGAATTCTTCTGTCATTAGCTACCGTAGCACGGGAAGTATGCCCCTTTTGGTTTTTCCTATAATTTTGGAGATCAGCAATAAAAACATTTACCAACATTTGGCCCAATTTTGCCGTTTAAATAGCGTTCTTTCAAAGTTTCCATTTACTTTTTCTCTATTCCTCTGACTGACATTTCGCTCGTCCCATGTCAAATAGAATAACGTGCACCAAATCAAAAACGCTACAAAAACACTTGAATTCGAAATGCATTTCTTTTTTTGAATTTGTCGCTCTTTTTACTGACTGATCAAAATTTCACAGCTTATCCTATTGAATGACTTTTTCGGTCTGCTTCCACTAACAATGATATTTAAATTATAACGGAGCTTCCGATTTAACATCATATGCAATGAAATAAAAAAGTAGCACAATTGTGTAACATGGTAATACTGTCCTATTGATTAGGATTGTATATATGAACAGAAAATGAAATAAGAACTAAATACAGTCAAACCTGAGTAAGTGAGAACTGGGTAAGCAAGAAAACTCTATTAATGAGAGTATTTACCAGGTTACTTTGCGAAGAAAGTTACTGTACTTACTCATAATGTCTTAACGAAAACTCAATGTGTTGTCTTTAAGTGATAAACCATAAATTGTGAATGCTTTTGAATCTGGGAAATTACGAAATCAAATACAGAGTGACTTTGGCTTAACAGAATCCACCTACTATAAAATTATAAAATCAAAAAAATTAATTAAGTCTCAGTGCTCTGAGGGACACGGACATATCAAGAGAATCCGGCTTTCTGAGTTTCCCGACGTTGAAAAGTGCCTGTTAGAATGGATTAAACAAACCCTCGATAAGAACATTCCCATAGATGGACCACAGCTGAAACAAAAATCTAAAGACTTCGCCACAAAATTAGGAATCCAGAACTTTTCAGCTAGTAACGGCTGGTTAGAGGGTTTTAAAAAACGCCATGATAAAACTTCGAAAACGAAACGAAACGAAAAATGCCACGGATGAAATCAAAGCAAGGAACACCTTACTATCCATCAATGTGTTAACATGACCGGTACAGACAAACTTCCTCTTCTAATCATTGGGAAATTAAAGTGACCTAGATGCTTTAAGGGTGTCAAGACTCTACCCGTTGATTATGCGAGTAATACAAAAGCTTGGATGACTAAGGAATTGTTCAAAGATTGGTTAAAAAAAGTTGACAAGCAAATGAAAAACAAGCGATTTTTTTTTGCTTTTTATTGACAACTGTACTGCTCATACGGACCATACCACCAGTAAACTTCAACCTTTAGATCAAGGTATATTCATACATTCAAACGGGTTTATCGCAGAGAAGTTGTAAAGCATACGCTTACCTGCTTGGAAGAAAACATTAGCCCTGAGATAAGAAGAGCATGGTATGCAATGAGTGACGTAACTGTCAAAAACTGCTTCAAGAAAGCTGGGTTCAGTATCTGTCCAGCTAACCAAGACTTTCTGATCGAGCAAAATGAGATTGATCTTGACAATGAGCTTGTAGTTGCACCTAGCAATGAAGAATGGGGCAAGCTCGTGTCCCACGATACCACTGATAATGTGTTGACGCCAACCTTTGAAAACTTCACAGATTGACGACGACGTGACTACCACCGGAGAATACACCGAAGACGATATCGTTCAAAACTGTGTGAGCTCGTGTACTGACGGAAATGACAGTGAAAATGAAGCCAGCCAATCACACATTTTGGAAATTCCAACAAAACGAGAAGCTTTAAAGGCATTGGAGACGCTTCACAAATTTTATGAATATGCGGCTGTTGATCAAACCTTATTTGATAAAATTTATGAACTTGAAAAAAATACACAAAATTTAAAAACAGAATCGCAAAAGAAATTAACAGATTTTTTCAAGTAAATGTTATAATATTATTTAGATTAAACATTTATGTTCACCTTATATTTCAATAAATATGTAATACTCATACATACACGTATTTTTTTCCTAATAACGTCATATTTGCCGTATTTTTATAGACCTCTATAAGTGAGACAGATCCCCTTCTCTAACTCTGAAGCTAGAAACTCGGGTTAGTGAGAAACCTCTATAAGAAAAAAAAGATCGCGGTCCCTTGAGCTTTTAGTTATCCAGGTTTGACTGTATACACAAAACGCTAAGTGATTTTGGTACATCAATGAATTATTTCTTTTCGATGTTTGAATACAAAAATGAAAGTCTATAACACATTAATAATATTATATTATTTAATAACATATTTTTTTGTTAATCAGCAAAACAGTAAAAATAAAACCAGCTTGTGCGATTGAAAAATTTGACTCGCTAAGAAACTCGGATAGCTCAAATTTTCGAACATCAATTACTGTACCTTTGTAATCACCGATGTGTGTAGAATAGGTTTAAAGAAAAGATTCGCATGTTTTCATCGCATGTGAAAGCTCTCATAATTTTATTTTCAATTCAAGAAATGATCGTGGGTGTTTTTCGCCATTTCTTAAAATTCATTCATGCGACTTTATTTTAATAAAATCGAAAAGCGTTCGCTGCATTGTCTTACTGGGATTCTATTTAAAGTAAACGTCATACAAATGTTTTCTCACAAATTTTTTGAAACAAATGCAGACCAATATAGTTTTATCACTGATATTCTGTACACTTGAATAGAGGATAGTTAAACAAAGTAAGGAAAAACGGTTCCGTGATCAACAAAAAACCAAAAATTGCAGAAGAGCATAGTAATCGCAAAAAATTGACTAAATTTTTAAATCCACTAACTTCATTGAACATGCATTGTTTTCAAGTGTTTCGACGTATTTATTTGAAATTTAGATGTACGGCAAAACCTCCTCATCCTCTTAACATAGAAAGTATAGCGAAATGGCAATTTCCGAATTAAAATCAAAATCGAAAATTTTGAATACCGGTTGTCTTTATAAGATTTGGTTCATTATGCTTGGATATTTTAATTTGTTGTCTTTATATTGACGTATACCTTAGGCTGGATCCAGATTCAGATGGTTGGTCGGCGCCGTTCATTTACTCGCTGTCGGATGTCGCCAATCAAAATCATTACACGTTTCGGTATACTGTGGTTCAGTATAATATACAGTCGAAGTATGCGAATATGTCACTGTCAACCGCTTTATGATAGAAACGCGTGATAATAGAACGATCGGTATCTTCTAAGCGCGAGATGACATGGTTCATTAGCGAGGAGTTGGTGCCGTTGGCAAAATGATTGTCGAGCGCTTTATAACCCAGCCGTATCATAATGAAATGCCCATATAAGTCCCTCGCATATTAGGTCAGTAAGGAGTAGCCAACGAACGGCCTGATTGAATACAGCCTAAGGCCACTTGGTTTCAAATATAAATGTACATACATCACCATTGATACGTTTGTACTTGAATGGTAGCTCTGCTAGTAAATTCACGCTTCTCAGTTTTTTTTGCTGTGAAAGGAGGTTGAGCTGGGGATGGCAATATCTTGACAATATCAATTAATAACGATTAAATTGAAAATCGATATCGATATATCGCGATATATTGTTGCTGTAAATATATCGATGATACAGACTAACGTAGTAAATTGTCGTATTTACGAAAAGATAAGATAAGATAAAGATAAACGTATCATCAATACGGATTCTGCTTTATACTCTATCTTGTGCTAATACATATACAATAATTTCTTATATCGTTCGAGAAAATAATGAGAATCTGAATGTGATCTAGAAACTGTTGATAATTTTGGGATCTCCGTAAAGTTTTAGCTTATATGTTTTCCCCATTCTTCCTCTTAGTTTTAAATTGCTTGAAATATTATGTTTGAGCACTACGAATTGTCCGATTTTACTATTTCAGTTAGATTTCAATTTTAAAATCCGTGTTTGTTTGCTTTAAATTGAACAAAATAACGGCGATCCAAAAGATTCAAGGTAAATGCAAACATTTATTGTTTGTAATCCAGCGCTAACATAAAAGTCAATAGCATAATTCGAACTTTCAACTGCTTCCTTCTTGCATTCCCTTCTCATTAGTCTCAGTTTTAGCAGGGAAGAATAATAACCCAAAGAAAACAAATGAATCCACAATTATTTTTTATATACAATTCTATAGAGTTGTAATTAACTATATGGTTACACGAAAAAGTCTATAATGTATATTTATTGGGACCGGACCCTTCCGGATTATCAAATTGTCCGAATTTTTAAAATAAACTAATAAAAGGGCCGGTAGACATCTTCAACGTAAAAAATTGCTGATATCGTTCATAATTCATACCGATGGTTGCAAAAATGGAGCGGACAAGTAACATCATTATGGTTTGTTTCAATTACAGAAAAAAATATTGAACTGTATGTACACAATTGCATGGTTATATTCAATTCGAATCCAGATTAAAGACGGATCGGACTTTTGACGTCCAAGTTATTAACGTTTAACTGTAGATTGTTTCGAATTCTCATTGGTAGAAAAATTTATATGCCACTCGTGCCTAATAATAAGAGACAAATCAGAAGACTAGTTGTTGCTTGTGTCATAAATATTAATCACTGCGGTTTTGTTGTTACGGTATTGTTAATATGTATGTTTATTGGTGTATTACGCAACAATGAATCTGATTTCTACGTGCATAGTGTAATAAAACATCACAACTACACTAAAAAGTTTAATGAAATTAACCAGATAGTATATGCATCCAAGTTCTTTAAAGTTTATTATGTAGATATTTATCAATTTTACTTGTAAGCTATATAAAACACTGAAAAATTTCAACTCTGCCATACAAGCAACCATTGACTTCATAATTTTCTTTCAGACAAACTATATATTCTACCATGTGAATATAATTATAGACCAGATCACTGCATGTACTTAAGCTTATGCAATGCCTCCGATGGAATAAGGATACTCCATGGAAATAGAGGCTATTTCCATTCGTATAAACAGCCTATATTCAAAACCATTTACGAAGCTATAAAGACGCATGATGTAAACAAAGACGCCTTGAATTTAATGTTGTCGACATTAGAAAATAATCTAACTCAAAATGATGCATCAAAGTCAAATTGCGGGAAAATTTCGGAAAAATTTTTAATTAGAGCTAAAACATCACTTGATATTAAAATGAGTTCTGGCAGATAGCTTGGTAATTTTTTTGTGAAATTTTAAATAGTTTCGTTCCGTTAAAATTTCTTATGTGTAAAATAAAGTTTCAAGATGTAATGCTGATAATGGAAATAAAAATATGAATTACGTTTTTACTAGGTAAAGGAGAATCGCAAATTCGAGTGAGTTTCCAATTTTGGTTTCATTATATAAGGACTTTCTAAACATATATGCTATTCTGGAACATATCGCAGATATAGTAGAAAGTACACGGCAATCAAACGGGAACTAATTGCACGGTTCGTCGACTCAAAGGAAAGTCAACTCACAAAAGCGCTGACGGAATTGGAATTAGGCGATAAAAAACCATCACCGTTAGTACGTGAAATGAAGTCACTAGCTGGTGATCAGCTTTCTGATAACGCTATACGTTCACTCTGGTTGCGTCCCCTTCCTGCTCGTGTCCGCGCCATTTTGAATGTTACGGCTCATGTAGACACAGACGCTTTAGCAGAAATGGCGGACAAAATACTCCCTGAGTACAATGCGTGGCCTTCAGTTTCAACGGTAGCCAAACAGGACAACAAGTTGACTTTTTAACTCGGCACCTCCATAAAATCGAAAAAGAGCTTAAAAAACAACGTCCGCTCATGTCAAAGTTCACGTTCCAGATCTTCTTCAAGACAGCGGTTTCAAAATACTCAACGCATTTGTTTTTACCATCACCGTTATGGAGAGAAAGCTCGAAAATGCCGGAAAACTAGAGCTGTCGTCATCCAGTGGTGTTGTGGTCGGCGATGAGATAGAAAGACACCGTTTAGTAGTCAGCGATCGACATTCCGGCACGTTTTTTCTGATTGACACAGGTGCTGGCGTCTCGGTTATCCCGCGAAATGACTTTAGAAAACCGACATCACCATCTAGCCTAAAACTGTATGCGGCAAATAAAAAAGTAATCAACACATACGGCGAGCAGCTCATAAATATAAACTTAGGATTGCGTAGACGCATTGAATAGTACTTCCATATAGCTGATGTACCACGAGTTATAATCGGAGCAGATTTTCTTCGAGCTTTCAATCTCCTAGCAGATCTTAAAAACAAGCGCCTCGTCGATGGCAACACGCAGTTATCTACTTTTGGAAAAACGAATGCCGACAACCGCAGTGTCATTACATCTATAGTACAAGACGACGGCATCCAACAACTTTTAAAAGAGTAACCAGAGCTTACTACTTCGTTGAATTTCATCTCTGGGGAGCAACATGGAGTGTATCATCAAATAATCACTACAGGTCCTCCGATTAAAGAACGCCCACAACGATTACCGCCGTACCCGATAAATATACAGCTGCAAAGAGAGAATTTGACTATATGATCTCTAAAGGCATTTGCAGACCATCAAACAGTCCTTGTCTTCTTTCCTTAAATCATGAAAATAAAAATTATTCTCGTCTGAACTATCAAGGTTAATTTTTCATCTTTAAATATATTATTTAAATATGCTCGTTTGTCCAAGCTATGTTACTTCCGCTGAAATCCTGCGTACAGGAGGAATACTAGCGGAAGTCTCACTTTATGCAGCAATTTTAGGTGCCGACAGAGCAAAATTAGAAACGTTTCGTCGAATTCTTCTGTCATTAGCTACCGTAGCACGGGAAGTATGCCCCTTTTGGTTTTTCCTATAATTTTGGAGATCAGCAATAAAAACATTTACCAACATTTGGCCCAATTTTGCCGTTTAAATAGCGTTCTTTCAAAGTTTCCATTTACTTTTTTTCTATTCCTCTGACTGACATTTCGCTCGTCCCATGTCAAATAGAATAACGTGCACCAAATCAAAAACGCTACAAAAACACTTGAATTCGAAATGCATTTCTTTTTTTGAATTTGTCGCTCTTTTTACTGACTGATCAAAATTTCACAGCTTATCCTATTGAATGACTTTTTCGGTCTGCTTCCACTAACAATGATATTTAAATTATAACGGAGCTTCCGATTTAACATCATATGCAATGAAATAAAAAAGTAGCACAATTGTGTAACATGGTAATACTGTCCTATTGATTAGGATTGTATATATGAACAGAAAATGAAATAAGAACTAAATACAGTCAAACCTGAGTAAGTGAGAACTGGGTAAGCAAGAAAACTCTATTAATGAGAGTATTTACCAGGTTACTTTGCGAAGAAAGTTACTGTACTTACTCATAATGTCTTAACGAAAACTCAATGTGTTGTCTTTAAGTGATAAACCATAAATTGTGAATGCTTTTGAATCTGGGAAATTACGAAATCAAATACAGAGTGACTTTGGCTTAACAGAATCCACCTACTATAAAATTATAAAATCAAAAAAATTAATTAAGTCTCAGTGCTCTGAGGGACACGGACATATCAAGAGAATCCGGCTTTCTGAGTTTCCCGACGTTGAAAAGTGCCTGTTAGAATGGATTAAACAAACCTTCGATAAGAACATTCCCATAGATGGACCACAGCTGAAACAAAAATCTAAAGACTTCGCCACAAAATTAGGAATCCAGAACTTTTCAGCTAGTAACGGCTGGTTAGAGGGTTTTAAAAAACGCCATGATAAAACTTCGAAAACGAAACGAAACGAAAAATGCCACGGATGAAATCAAAGCAAGGAACACCTTACTATCCATCAATGTGTTAACATGACCGGTACAGACAAACTTCCTCTTCTAATCATTGGGAAATTAAAGTGACCTAGATGCTTTAAGGGTGTCAAGACTCTACCCGTTGATTATGCGAGTAATACAAAAGCTTGGATGACTAAGGAATTGTTCAAAGATTGGTTAAAAAAAGTTGACAAGCAAATGAAAAACAAGCGATTTTTTTTTGCTTTTTATTGACAACTGTACTGCTCATACGGACCATACCACCAGTAAACTTCAACCTTTAGATCAAGGTATATTCATACATTCAAACGGGTTTATCGCAGAGAAGTTGTAAAGCATACGCTTACCTGCTTGGAAGAAAACATTAGCCCTGAGATAAGAAGAGCATGGTATGCAATGAGTGACGTAACTGTCAAAAACTGCTTCAAGAAAGCTGGGTTCAGTATCTGTCCAGCTAACCAAGACTTTCTGATCGAGCAAAATGAGATTGATCTTGACAATGAGCTTGTAGTTGCACCTAGCAATGAAGAATGGGGCAAGCTCGTGTCCCACGATACCACTGATAATGTGTTGACGCCAACCTTTGAAAACTTCACAGATTGACGACGACGTGACTACCACCGGAGAATACACCGAAGACGATATCGTTCAAAACTGTGTGAGCTCGTGTACTGACGGAAATGACAGTGAAAATGAAGCCAGCCAATCACACATTTTGGAAATTCCAACAAAACGAGAAGCTTTAAAGGCATTGGAGACGCTTCACAAATTTTATGAATATGCGGCTGTTGATCAAACCTTATTTGATAAAATTTATGAACTTGAAAAAAATACACAAAATTTAAAAACAGAATCGCAAAAGAAATTAACAGATTTTTTCAAGTAAATGTTATAATATTATTTAGATTAAACATTTATGTTCACCTTATATTTCAATAAATATGTAATACTCATACATACACGTATTTTTTTCCTAATAACGTCATATTTGCCGTATTTTTATAGACCTCTATAAGTGAGACAGATCCCCTTCTCTAACTCTGAAGCTAGAAACTCGGGTTAGTGAGAAACCTCTATAAGAAAAAAAAGATCGCGGTCCCTTGAGCTTTTAGTTATCCAGGTTTGACTGTATACACAAAACGCTAAGTGATTTTGGTACATCAATGAATTATTTCTTTTCGATGTTTGAATACAAAAATGAAAGTCTATAACACATTAATAATATTATATTATTTAATAACATATTTTTTTGTTAATCAGCAAAACAGTAAAAATAAAACCAGCTTGTGCGATTGAAAAATTTGACTCGCTAAGAAACTCGGATAGCTCAAATTTTCGAACATCAATTACTGTACCTTTGTAATCACCGATGTGTGTAGAATAGGTTTAAAGAAAAGATTCGCATGTTTTCATCGCATGTGAAAGCTCTCATAATTTTATTTTCAATTCAAGAAATGATCGTGGGTGTTTTTCGCCATTTCTTAAAATTCATTCATGCGACTTTATTTTAATAAAATCGAAAAGCGTTCGCTGCATTGTCTTACTGGGATTCTATTTAAAGTAAACGTCATACAAATGTTTTCTCACAAATTTTTTGAAACAAATGCAGACCAATATAGTTTTATCACTGATATTCTGTACACTTGAATAGAGGATAGTTAAACAAAGTAAGGAAAAACGGTTCCGTGATCAACAAAAAACCAAAAATTGCAGAAGAGCATAGTAATCGCAAAAAATTGACTAAATTTTTAAATCCACTAACTTCATTGAACATGCATTGTTTTCAAGTGTTTCGACGTATTTATTTGAAATTTAGATGTACGGCAAAACCTCCTCATCCTCTTAACATAGAAAGTATAGCGAAATGGCAATTTCCGAATTAAAATCAAAATCGAAAATTTTGAATACCGGTTGTCTTTATAAGATTTGGTTCATTATGCTTGGATATTTTAATTTGTTGTCTTTATATTGACGTATACCTTAGGCTGGATCCAGATTCAGATGGTTGGTCGGCGCCGTTCATTTACTCGCTGTCGGATGTCGCCAATCAAAATCATTACACGTTTCGGTATACTGTGGTTCAGTATAATATACAGTCGAAGTATGCGAATATGTCACTGTCAACCGCTTTATGATAGAAACGCGTGATAATAGAACGATCGGTATCTTCTAAGCGCGAGATGACATGGTTCATTAGCGAGGAGTTGGTGCCGTTGGCAAAATGATTGTCGAGCGCTTTATAACCCAGCCGTATCATAATGAAATGCCCATATAAGTCCCTCGCATATTAGGTCAGTAAGGAGTAGCCAACGAACGGCCTGATTGAATACAGCCTAAGGCCACTTGGTTTCAAATATAAATGTACATACATCACCATTGATACGTTTGTACTTGAATGGTAGCTCTGCTAGTAAATTCACGCTTCTCAGTTTTTTTGCTGTGAAAGGAGGTTGAGCTGGGGATGGCAATATCTTGACAATATCAATTAATAACGATTAAATTGAAAATCGATATCGATATATCGCGATATATTGTTGCTGTAAATATATCGATGATACAGACTAACGTAGTAAATTGTCGTATTTACGAAAAGATAAGATAAGATAAAGATAAACGTATCATCAATACGGATTCTGCTTTATACTCTATCTTGTGCTAATACATATACAATAATTTCTTATATCGTTCGAGAAAATAATGAGAATCTGAATGTGATCTAGAAACTGTTGATAATTTTGGGATCTCCGTAAAGTTTTAGCTTATATGTTTTCCCCATTCTTCCTCTTAGTTTTAAATTGCTTGAAATATTATGTTTGAGCACTACGAATTGTCCGATTTTACTATTTCAGTTAGATTTCAATTTTAAAATCCGTGTTTGTTTGCTTTAAATTGAACAAAATAACGGCGATCCAAAAGATTCAAGGTAAATGCAAACATTTATTGTTTGTAATCCAGCGCTAACATAAAAGTCAATAGCATAATTCGAACTTTCAACTGCTTCCTTCTTGCATTCCCTTCTCATTAGTCTCAGTTTTAGCAGGGAAGAATAATAACCCAAAGAAAACAAATGAATCCACAATTATTTTTTATATACAATTCTATAGAGTTGTAATTAACTATATGGTTACACGAAAAAGTCTATAATGTATATTTATTGGGACCGGACCCTTCCGGATTATCAAATTGTCCGAATTTTTAAAATAAACTAATAAAAGGGCCGGTAGACATCTTCAACGTAAAAAATTGCTGATATCGTTCATAATTCATACCGATGGTTGCAAAAATGGAGCGGACAAGTAACATCATTATGGTTTGTTTCAATTACAGAAAAAAATATTGAACTGTATGTACACAATTGCATGGTTATATTCAATTCGAATCCAGATTAAAGACGGATCGGACTTTTGACGTCCAAGTTATTAACGTTTAACTGTAGATTGTTTCGAATTCTCATTGGTAGAAAAATTTATATGCCACTCGTGCCTAATAATAAGAGACAAATCAGAAGACTAGTTGTTGCTTGTGTCATAAATATTAATCACTGCGGTTTTGTTGTTACGGTATTGTTAATATGTATGTTTATTGGTGTATTACGCAACAATGAATCTGATTTCTACGTGCATAGTGTAATAAAACATCACAACTACACTAAAAAGTTTAATGAAATTAACCAGATAGTATATGCATCCAAGTTCTTTAAAGTTTATTATGTAGATATTTATCAATTTTACTTGTAAGCTATATAAAACACTGAAAAATTTCAACTCTGCCATACAAGCAACCATTGACTTCATAATTTTCTTTCAGACAAACTATATATTCTACCATGTGAATATAATTATAGACCAGATAACTGCATGTACTTAAGCTTATGCAATGCCTCCGATGGAATAAGGATACTCCATGGAAATAGAGGCTATTTCCATTCGTATAAACAGCCTATATTCAAAACCATTTACGAAGCTATAAAGACGCATGATGTAAACAAAGACGCCTTGAATTTAATGTTGTCGACATTAGAAAATAATCTAACTCAAAATGATGCATCAAAGTCAAATTGCGGGAAAATTTCGGAAAATTTTTTAATTAGAGCTAAAACATCACTTGATATTAAAATGAGTTCTGGCAGATAGCTTGGTAATTTTTTTGTGAAATTTTAAATAGTTTCGTTCCGTTAAAATTTCTTATGTGTAAAATAAAGTTTCAAGATGTAATGCTGATAATGGAAATAAAAATATGAATTACGTTTTTACTAGGTAAAGGAGAATCGCAAATTCGAGTGAGTTTCCAATTTTGGTTTCATTATATAAGGACTTTCTAAACATATATGCTATTCTGGAACATATCGCAGATATAGTAGAAAGTACACGGCAATCAAACGGGAACTAATTGCACGGTTCGTCGACTCAAAGGAAAGTCAACTCACAAAAGCGCTGACGGAATTGGAATTAGGCGATAAAAAACCATCACCGTTAGTACGTGAAATGAAGTCACTAGCTGGTGATCAGCTTTCTGATAACGCTATACGTTCACTCTGGTTGCGTCCCCTTCCTGCTCGTGTCCGCGCCATTTTGAATGTTACGGCTCATGTAGACACAGACGCTTTAGCAGAAATGGCGGACAAAATACTCCCTGAGTACAATGCGTGGCCTTCAGTTTCAACGGTAGCCAAACAGGACAACAAGTTGACTTTTTAACTCGGCACCTCCATAAAATCGAAAAAGAGCTTAAAAAACAACGTCCGCTCATGTCAAAGTTCACGTTCCAGATCTTCTTCAAGACAGCGGTTTCAAAATACTCAACGCATTTGTTTTTACCATCACCGTTATGGAGAGAAAGCTCGAAAATGCCGGAAAACTAGAGCTGTCGTCATCCAGTGGTGTTGTGGTCGGCGATGAGATAGAAAGACACCGTTTAGTAGTCAGCGATCGACATTCCGGCACGTTTTTTCTGATTGACACAGGTGCTGGCGTCTCGGTTATCCCGCGAAATGACTTTAGAAAACCGACATCACCATCTAGCCTAAAACTGTATGCGGCAAATAAAAAAGTAATCAACACATACGGCGAGCAGCTCATAAATATAAACTTAGGATTGCGTAGACGCATTGAATAGTACTTCCATATAGCTGATGTACCACGAGTTATAATCGGAGCAGATTTTCTTCGAGCTTTCAATCTCCTAGCAGATCTTAAAAACAAGCGCCTCGTCGATGGCAACACGCAGTTATCTACTTTTGGAAAAACGAATGCCGACAACCGCAGTGTCATTACATCTATAGTACAAGACGACGGCATCCAACAGCTTTTAAAAGAGTAACCAGAGCTTACTACTTCGTTGAATTTCATCTCTGGGGAGCAACATGGAGTGTATCATCAAATAATCACTACAGGTCCTCCGATTAAAGAACGCCCACAACGATTACCGCCGTACCCGATAAATATACAGCTGCAAAGAGAGAATTTGACTATATGATCTCTAAAGGCATTTGCAGACCATCAAACAGTCCTTGTCTTCTTTCCTTAAATCATGAAAATAAAAATTATTCTCGTCTGAACTATCAAGGTTAATTTTTCATCTTTAAATATATTATTTAAATATGCTCGTTTGTCCAAGCTATGTTACTTCCGCTGAAATCCTGCGTACAGGAGGAATACTAGCGGAAGTCTCACTTTATGCAGCAATTTTAGGTGCCGACAGAGCAAAATTAGAAACGTTTCGTCGAATTCTTCTGTCATTAGCTACCGTAGCACGGGAAGTATGCCCCTTTTGGTTTTTCCTATAATTTTGGAGATCAGCAATAAAAACATTTACCAACATTTGGCCCAATTTTGCCGTTTAAATAGCGTTCTTTCAAAGTTTCCATTTACTTTTTTTCTATTCCTCTGACTGACATTTCGCTCGTCCCATGTCAAATAGAATAACGTGCACCAAATCAAAAACGCTACAAAAACACTTGAATTCGAAATGCATTTCTTTTTTTGAATTTGTCGCTCTTTTTACTGACTGATCAAAATTTCACAGCTTATCCTATTGAATGACTTTTTCGGTCTGCTTCCACTAACAATGATATTTAAATTATAACGGAGCTTCCGATTTAACATCATATGCAATGAAATAAAAAAGTAGCACAATTGTGTAACATGGTAATACTGTCCTATTGATTAGGATTGTATATATGAACAGAAAATGAAATAAGAACTAAATACAGTCAAACCTGAGTAAGTGAGAACTGGGTAAGCAAGAAAACTCTATTAATGAGAGTATTTACCAGGTTACTTTGCGAAGAAAGTTACTGTACTTACTCATAATGTCTTAACGAAAACTCAATGTGTTGTCTTTAAGTGATAAACCATAAATTGTGAATGCTTTTGAATCTGGGAAATTACGAAATCAAATACAGAGTGACTTTGGCTTAACAGAATCCACCTACTATAAAATTATAAAATCAAAAAAATTAATTAAGTCTCAGTGCTCTGAGGGACACGGACATATCAAGAGAATCCGGCTTTCTGAGTTTCCCGACGTTGAAAAGTGCCTGTTAGAATGGATTAAACAAACCCTCGATAAGAACATTCCCATAGATGGACCACAGCTGAAACAAAAATCTAAAGACTTCGCCACAAAATTAGGAATCCAGAACTTTTCAGCTAGTAACGGCTGGTTAGAGGGTTTTAAAAAACGCCATGATAAAACTTCGAAAACGAAACGAAACGAAAAATGCCACGGATGAAATCAAAGCAAGGAACACCTTACTATCCATCAATGTGTTAACATGACCGGTACAGACAAACTTCCTCTTCTAATCATTGGGAAATTAAAGTGACCTAGATGCTTTAAGGGTGTCAAGACTCTACCCGTTGATTATGCGAGTAATACAAAAGCTTGGATGACTAAGGAATTGTTCAAAGATTGGTTAAAAAAAGTTGACAAGCAAATGAAAAACAAGCGATTTTTTTTGCTTTTTATTGACAACTGTACTGCTCATACGGACCATACCACCAGTAAACTTCAACCTTTAGATCAAGGTATATTCATACATTGAAACGGGTTTATCGCAGAGAAGTTGTAAAGCATACGCTTACCTGCTTGGAAGAAAACATTAGCCCTGAGATAAGAAGAGCATGGTATGCAATGAGTGACGTAACTGTCAAAAACTGCTTCAAGAAAGCTGGGTTCAGTATCTGTCCAGCTAACCAAGACTTTCTGATCGAGCAAAATGAGATTGATCTTGACAATGAGCTTGTAGTTGCACCTAGCAATGAAGAATGGGGCAAGCTCGTGTCCCACGATACCACTGATAATGTGTTGACGCCAACCTTTGAAAACTTCACAGATTGACGACGACGTGACTACCACCGGAGAATACACCGAAGACGATATCGTTCAAAACTGTGTGAGCTCGTGTACTGACGGAAATGACAGTGAAAATGAAGCCAGCCAATCACACATTTTGGAAATTCCAACAAAACGAGAAGCTTTAAAGGCATTGGAGACGCTTCACAAATTTTATGAATATGCGGCTGTTGATCAAACCTTATTTGATAAAATTTATGAACTTGAAAAAAATACACAAAATTTAAAAACAGAATCGCAAAAGAAATTAACAGATTTTTTCAAGTAAATGTTATAATATTATTTAGATTAAACATTTATGTTCACCTTATATTTCAATAAATATGTAATACTCATACATACACGTATTTTTTTCCTAATAACGTCATATTTGCCGTATTTTTATAGACCTCTATAAGTGAGACAGATCCCCTTCTCTAACTCTGAAGCTAGAAACTCGGGTTAGTGAGAAACCTCTATAAGAAGAAAAAGATCGCGGTCCCTTGAGCTTTTAGTTATCCAGGTTTGACTGTATACACAAAACGCTAAGTGATTTTGGTACATCAATGAATTATTTCTTTTCGATGTTTGAATACAAAAATGAAAGTCTATAACACATTAATAATATTATATTATTTAATAACATATTTTTTTGTTAATCAGCAAAACAGTAAAAATAAAACCAGCTTGTGCGATTGAAAAATTTGACTCGCTAAGAAACTCGGATAGCTCAAATTTTCGAACATCAATTACTGTACCTTTGTAATCACCGATGTGTGTAGAATAGGTTTAAAGAAAAGATTCGCATGTTTTCATCGCATGTGAAAGCTCTCATAATTTTATTTTCAATTCAAGAAATGATCGTGGGTGTTTTTCGCCATTTCTTAAAATTCATTCATGCGACTTTATTTTAATAAAATCGAAAAGCGTTCGCTGCATTGTCTTACTGGGATTCTATTTAAAGTAAACGTCATACAAATGTTTTCTCACAAATTTTTTGAAACAAATGCAGACCAATATAGTTTTATCACTGATATTCTGTACACTTGAATAGAGGATAGTTAAACAAAGTAAGGAAAAACGGTTCCGTGATCAACAAAAAACCAAAAATTGCAGAAGAGCATAGTAATCGCAAAAAATTGACTAAATTTTTAAATCCACTAACTTCATTGAACATGCATTGTTTTCAAGTGTTTCGACGTATTTATTTGAAATTTAGATGTACGGCAAAACCTCCTCATCCTCTTAACATAGAAAGTATAGCGAAATGGCAATTTCCGAATTAAAAGCAAAATCGAAAATTTTGAATACCGGTTGTCTTTATAAGATTTGGTTCATTATGCTTGGATATTTTAATTTGTTGTCTTTATATTGACGTATACCTTAGGCTGGATCCAGATTCAGATGGTTGGTCGGCGCCGTTCATTTACTCGCTGTCGGATGTCGCCAATCAAAATCATTACACGTTTCGGTATACTGTGGTTCAGTATAATATACAGTCGAAGTATGCGAATATGTCACTGTCAACCGCTTTATGATAGAAACGCGTGATAATAGAACGATCGGTATCTTCTAAGCGCGAGATGACATGGTTCATTAGCGAGGAGTTGGTGCCGTTGGCAAAATGATTGTCGAGCGCTTTATAACCCAGCCGTATCATAATGAAATGCCCATATAAGTCCCTCGCATATTAGGTCAGTGAGGAGTAGCCAACGAACGGCCTGATTGAATACAGCCTAAGGCCACTTGGTTTCAAATATAAATGTACATACATCACCATTGATACGTTTGTACTTGAATGGTAGCTCTGCTAGTAAATTCACGCTTCTCAGTTTTTTTTGCTGTGAAAGGAGGTTGAGCTGGGGATGGCAATATCTTGACAATATCAATTAATAACGATTAAATTGAAAATCGATATCGATATATCGCGATATATTGTTGCTGTAAATATATCGATGATACAGACTAACGTAGTAAATTGTCGTATTTACGAAAAGATAAGATAAGATAAAGATAAACGTATCATCAATACGGATTCTGCTTTATACTCTATCTTGTGCTAATACATATACAATAATTTCTTATATCGTTCGAGAAAATAATGAGAATCTGAATGTGATCTAGAAACTGTTGATAATTTTGGGATCTCCGTAAAGTTTTAGCTTATATGTTTTCCCCATTCTTCCTCTTAGTTTTAAATTGCTTGAAATATTATGTTTGAGCACTACGAATTGTCCGATTTTATTATTTCAGTTAGATTTCAATTTTAAAATCCGTGTTTGTTTGCTTTAAATTGAACAAAATAACGGCGATCCAAAAGATTCAAGGTAAATGCAAACATTTATTGTTTGTAATCCAGCGCTAACATAAAAGTCAATAGCATAATTCGAACTTTCAACTGCTTCCTTCTTGCATTCCCTTCTCATTAGTCTCAGTTTTAGCAGGGAAGAATAATAACCCAAAGAAAACAAATGAATCCACAATTATTTTTTATATACAATTCTATAGAGTTGTAATTAACTATATGGTTACACGAAAAAGTCTATAATGTATATTTATTGGGACCGGACCCTTCCGGATTATCAAATTGTCCGAATTTTTAAAATAAACTAATAAAAGGGCCGGTAGACATCTTCAACGTAAAAAATTGCTGATATCGTTCATAATTCATACCGATGGTTGCAAAAATGGAGCGGACAAGTAACATCATTATGGTTTGTTTCAATTACAGAAAAAAATATTGAACTGTATGTACACAATTGCATGGTTATATTCAATTCGAATCCAGATTAAAGACGGATCGGACTTTTGACGTCCAAGTTATTAACGTTTAACTGTAGATTGTTTCGAATTCTCATTGGTAGAAAAATTTATATGCCACTCGTGCCTAATAATAAGAGACAAATCAGAAGACTAGTTGTTGCTTGTGTCATAAATATTAATCACTGCGGTTTTGTTGTTACGGTATTGTTAATATGTATGTTTATTGGTGTATTACGCAACAATGAATCTGATTTCTACGTGCATAGTGTAATAAAACATCACAACTACACTAAAAAGTTTAATGAAATTAACCAGATAGTATATGCATCCAAGTTCTTTAAAGTTTATTATGTAGATATTTATCAATTTTACTTGTAAGCTATATAAAACACTGAAAAATTTCAACTCTGCCATACAAGCAACCATTGACTTCATAATTTTCTTTCAGACAAACTATATATTCTACCATGTGAATATAATTATAGACCAGATCACTGCATGTACTTAAGCTTATGCAATGCCTCCGATGGAATAAGGATACTCCATGGAAATAGAGGCTATTTCCATTCGTATAAACAGCCTATATTCAAAACCATTTACGAAGCTATAAAGACGCATGATGTAAACAAAGACGGCTTGAATTTAATGTTGTCGACATTAGAAAATAATCTAACTCAAAATGATGCATCAAAGTCAAATTGCGGGAAAATTTCGGAAATTTTTTTAATTAGAGCTAAAACATCACTTGATATTAAAATGAGTTCTGGCAGATAGCTTGGTAATTTTTTGTGAAATTTTAAATAGTTTCGTTCCGTTAAAATTTCTTATGTGTAAAATAAAGTTTCAAGATGTAATGCTGATAATGGAAATAAAAATATGAATTACGTTTTTACTAGGTAAAGGAGAATCGCAAATTCGAGTGAGTTTCCAATTTTGGTTTCATTATATAAGGACTTTCTAAACATATGCTATTCTGGAACATATCGCAGATATAGTAGAAAGTACACGGCAATCAAACGGGAACTAATTGCACGGTTCGTCGACTCAAAGGAAAGTCAACTCACAAAAGTGCTGACGGAATTGGAATTAGGCGATAAAAATCCATCACCGTTAGTACGTGAAATGAAGTCACTAGCTGGTGATCAGCTTTCTGATAACGCTATACGTTCACTCTGGTTGCGTCCCCTTCCTGCTCGTGTCCGCGCCATTTTGAATGTTACGGCTCATGTAGACACAGACGCTTTAGCAGAAATGGCGGACAAAATACTCCCTGAGTACAATGCGTGGCCTTCAGTTTCAACGGTAGCCAAACAGGACAACAAGTTGACTTTTTAACTCGGCACCTCCATAAAATCGAAAAAGAGCTTAAAAAACAACGTCCGCTCATGTCAAAATTCACGTTCCAGATCTTCTTCAAGACAGCGGTTTCAAAATACTCAACGCATTTGTTTTTACCATCACCGTTATGGAGAGAAAGCTCGAAAATGCCGGAAAACTAGAGCTGTCGTCATCCAGTGGTGTTGTGGTCGGCGATGAGATAGAAAGACACCGTTTAGTAGTCAGCGATCGACATTCCGGCACGTTTTTTCTGATTGACACAGGTGCTGGCGTCTCGGTTATCCCGCGAAATGACTTTAGAAAACCGACATCACCATCTAGCCTAAAACTGTATGCGGCAAATAAAAAAGTAATCAACACATACGGCGAGCAGCTCATAAATATAAACTTAGGATTGCGTAGACGCATTGAATAGTACTTCCATATAGCTGATGTACCACGAGTTATAATCGGAGCAGATTTTTTTCGAGCTTTCAATCTCCTAGCAGATCTTAAAAACAAGCGCCTCGTCGATGGCAACACGCAGTTATCTACTTTTGGAAAAACGAATGCCGACAACCGCAGTGTCATTACATCTATAGTACAAGACGACGGCATCCAACAACTTTTAAAAGAGTAACCAGAGCTTACTACTTCGTTGAATTTCATCTCTGGGGAGCAACATGGAGTGTATCATCAAATAATCACTACAGGTCCTCCGATTAAAGAACGCCCACAACGATTACCGCCGTACCCGATAAATATACAGCTGCAAAGAGAGAATTTGACTATATGATCTCTAAAGGCATTTGCAGACCATCAAACAGTCCTTGGTCCAGTCCGCACGAAAATATTTTCTACTATAGACCGTGAGCGCGCATATCATCAGGTCCCGATACGCGAGGAAGATATACCCAAAATTGCAGTAGTGACACCGTTCGGATTGTTCGAAATTTGGCGTATGACTTTTGGGCTGTGCAATGCCGCGCAAACTTTCCAAAGGTTACTGGATACGGCTTTGGGCGGATTGATTTTTTGTTTTATATACGTGGACGTGGAGGATAGTGCGATACCTGCAGATACCGGAAGCCACGCCAGTTCGTGGCAACAATGATGAACCTATATAAAAATTGCAAAGGTAGGCAATTCTAGTTAAATTGATAATTGTGTTTAGCAATAGCAAAAACCGGCGCGAGCCATATACCGTAAACTCGATCGCAACCAATATAGAAGAGCCAATGACCCCTGATGAGGCCAGTGCAGTTAGTTTGAATCCTACTAAACCTGTCCCAACAGCCATCAAACCCGTTCAAACAGGTATCGCAAGATACTTTACCATAAGCGAAAAAAGAAAACGGAGTCCACAATCTGCTGGTTTAGCCGAACGAGCCGCCAAAATTAGCGTCACAGAACACAGCGTAAATCACAGCTTACCATCGACAAGCAATTACTATGCTCCTCTCGCTGACATCAATAAATCATCAGCAGACCCATCAGCGGATGAAAGTGTTCCCCCAGTAAAAAAATATAAGCCCCCACCGATTTATGTAAGGGAGCAAAGCAGCAACCTATTAGTGGCTCGAATTGAAAACATTGCGGGTAAAAACAACTTTTATATTACGGATTTAAAAAGAGGAAAAATAAAAGAAACAAAGATCCAACTAAACGAAGAGGTCCATTATTGCCAGGTCGTAGACTGGTTAGACAAAAATAAGAAAAATTATTATACATACCAACTGAAAAGTGCCAAAGGGCTTGCTGTAATTATCAAGGGTGTTGACCCAGACGTCGACCCACACGACATAGAAGCCAACTTGAAAGAACAAGGCTTCGAAATCAATAACGTTAACAACGTCATCAACCGAGGCAAAGTCCCTCAACCGATATTTAAAGTTGAGCTAACACCGCAAACCAGCAAAGCACCGAAAGGAAAAATACACCCAATATACAACGTTAAATACGTGCTCCACCGCAGGGTGACAGTGGAAGAACCGCATAAAAGGAATTATCCAATCCAGTGTCACAATTGCCAAGAATTTGGCCATACGAAATCTTACTGCAAATTAACCAACGTATGCGTTGCCTGCGGGGACCTCCATGCAACCAGTAATTGTGACAAAAACAAAAACGACGGATCAACCAAGAAGTGCAGGAACTGCAACGGTAGTCACACGGCGAACTACCGAGGATGTCCTGTCTACCTTACGATCAACAGAAATCAACGCCATTTTCCTGCGAAATCGCATAGTCTAACCACCCGAGCTGCAACCGAAATCACTAGGAATACGATGCAAATCAACAACCGCAACATTGAATTTCCATCCTACGCGGAAGTAGTCAAAAACACCCATCCAATCCATGCTAACGAAACCGATAATATTCAAGGTACCATCCTGCAAATTCTAACAACACTCACTTCAAATATTCAGCAGCTCTCTAATACCATGCAGCAGATGCAAGTCATGATGATGAAACAAACCGAGTTACTAACCCACTTAGTTAAGAAATGAAAGACCTTATATTAGCTCAATGGAATGCGAATGGTGTTATCAAACACAAAAATGAGCTTGAATTATTTATATCTACCAACAACATTGATATAATGTTAATTTCTGAGACTCACCTATGTAGTAAAAATCAATTTAAAATGTATGGTTACACTATTTATACTACTAATCATCCAGATGACAAACCCATAGGCGGAACAGCAATAATTATAAGAAACAGGATTAAGCACTCCCCAGTTCAGTGTAAGCTAACACATTACATACATTACACGGCAGTTAATATTTATGATAGTCATAGTGTTATTTGTGTAGCCGCTGTTTACTGTCCGCCAAGATTTGCGATCTCAGCCAAACAATTCGACGAATTCTTCAGAGACCTTGGCCCAAAGTTCATCGCAGCCGGAGACTATAACGCCAAATCTCCTCACTGGGGTTCACGCCTCACTTCCCCCAAAGGAAAACAATTATTGCATTCCATATACAACAGTAATCTCAATTGCGTTGCAGGGGGGTCGCCAACTTACTGGCCTACAGACACCAAGAAAATACCCGACATAATAGACTTTGGAATCACTAAAAATATTAACCCATCTCATATTTCAGCTATCACCACGAATGATCTCTCATCTGATCACTCCCCCACTATCTTTACTCTTCTTATAGACTTAAATCTCATTCAACAAAAATTAGCGCTCACGAACTCAAAAACAAACTGGAATAAATACCAGAAAACATTTGACCAGCGCTTTTGCCCACACATCAAATTGAAAACTAAGGAAGACATTGACAACGCCTTGCACTACCTATCAGACACAATTAAGGAATGTGCAGATATTTCTACACCAGTTTGGCGACCAAACCAATACAGAACACTGCACTCTTTTTCCCGGCATATCCTCGATCTACTCAGAGCGAAAAGGAAGGCTAGAGCTGAATGGCAAAAGTTCCGTTCCCCTTACTGCAAGCAAAAGCTGATTGAGACCACAAAATCACTCAAAAAAGAATTGAACTCAAACAAAAACCAACAATTACAAGACTTTGTAAGTGAACTAAGCCATGGACCTGGCACGAACTATTCCGTATGGAAGACTACCAAAAGAATCAAGAAACCAATTCTTCCCGATGCACCCCTAAAAGACAATAACGGACAATGGATAACTGACACTGAACAAAAGGTAGAATGTTTCGCCAATCACTTTGCAGAGGTCTTTAAACTTAATGCATCGGATAGTGTTCTTCCCGCTCCATATTATCTGAGTAATAGCGTTGACAGACGTCCACTAAAGTTCACGTTCTCCTCACTTTGCAATAAACTTACCCATATCAATACCAAGAAGGCCCCGGGACACGACTCTATTACGGGCAACATGCTAAAAGCTCTACCAGCATCCGGTAAACTAGCAATTCTACAAATATTTAACGCAATCTTGCGCATTGGTTACTATCCTAGTACATGGAAACACGCTACGATCACGGTCATTCCTAAGCCAGGGAAAGACGTGTCTAAGGTCGAGTCATTCCGGCCTATCAGCCTCCTCCCGACTTTATCAAAAATCTTCGAACGATTGCTTCTAGATAAAATCAACCTCACCTTGACCAATGATGAAATCATACCAACTCATCAGTTTGGATTCAGGACTCGGCACGGAACAATTGAACAAGTGCACGAAATCACCAACGAAATTAAATCTGCTCTTGAAGCAAAAAAATACTGCGTTGGCCTTTTCCTTGACGTGAGTCAAGCCTTTGATAAGGTCTGGCACGGAGGCCTAATTTATAAAATTGAAAACCTCCTACCCACAAAATTTCATCGAATCCTTTCAAACTTCTTACTCAATCGAACCTTCCAAGTCAAACACAAAGAATCAATAAGCAAAACTCGAAAAATTCAAGCCGGCGTCCCACAGGGTAGTGTACTTGGCCCAACATTGTATCTCATTTATACGTCAGATCTCCCAACAAGTACCACAGTTCTAACCACCACCTTCGCTGATGATACAGCTTTACTTTTCTCACACATAAACCCTTCAACTGCCTCGCGTGAACTCCAATGTCACACCGATAAAATCATAGACTGGGCAAATAAATGGCACATTAAGATCAATGAAGACAAAACGCAACAAATTACCTTCACCCTGCGAAAACGTACGTGCAAAGCAATCACTATAAACAACAAGCAAATCGCCCAAACAACGGTTGTGAAATACCTCGGTATGCATCTAGATCGAAGGCTCACTTGGAAGAGTCACATAATAAAAAAACAAGAACAAGTCAAAATCACATTCAAACGTCTGTATTGGTTACTTAACCGCAATTCAAAATTAAACCTCAACACCAAGATCTGCATTTATAAATCAATAATAAAACCAATATGGACTTACGGTATACAACTTTGGGCGTCAGCGAAAAAATCAAATATCGCAATCCTACAACGTAGCCAAACGAAAATAATCAGGGCAATACTTGGTGCTCCCAAATACATCAGAAACTCAATACTACAACGTGATACAAACCTCAATACTGTCGAAATCGAGGCTAAAAATATTAGCAAAAAATACCGCAAACGCCTGCAAAATCATCCTAACTCAACAGCTAAAAATATACTTAGTGCAAAAATCTATAGTAGACTAAAAAGAACTGACCCACTTAGCATTGCACGCAACTGAAACTATATATGTCATATAAACGTCAAGCGTCAATTATTTCTTACATCACCAAATATTCAAGAACTGCAAAAGGTCTCTGAAGAAACTAAACCATAGCATTTCTCACGCAATGCAGTGACCAAGTAACGGCGGCTTCACCCAAAGCCACTTCTTTATCAACTTACTATTAGCCATAAACATCCATATGCACTGGCAGTGGATAGAATATTGTATTAGTGTTAAGATTTGATAAATTATAAGTTAGAGATCGGTTACCGATCTGATCCTTATATATACAAATAAAGATTATGAAAAAAAAATATACGTGGACGATATTTTGGTTGCATCGCAGGATTATAGCGAACGCATTCAACATCTTAAAAGACTATTCAAACGTCTTCGCAAATTTGGGTTAAAAGTTAACCCATCGAAATGTGTTTTTGGAGCTAGTCGAGTAGAATATCTGGGATATTCGATCGACAGCAACGGGATTAAACCATTGCCGAGCAGGATACAGGCGATCAAGAATTACAAAAGACCTTCCACCATATTGGAGTTGCGACGCTATTTGGACTCAATTTTTATCGATTCTTAAAAAAATGCTGCCCAAATATTAGCACCATTAAATAATTTTGTCGTAGATTCGCGAAAAGGAGATAAGCGACCCATTCACTGGACAGACGAATCGCAACATGCTTTTGAGGCAAGCAAAAACCTAATCAGTGAACCCTCTTCGTTGGCACATCCAAAAAGCGACGCATTGATGGCTTTGTCTGCAGACGCTTCAAATGTTGCTATCGGTGCTGTATTAGAACAATTCGAAAATAATGTTTGGAAACCTTTAGGGTTCCTATCAAAAAAACTTAATCCAGCGCAACAAAATTATTCGACGTCCGACAGAGAGCTTTTAGCAGTCTATGAAAACATCAAGCACTTCCGCTTCATGCTCGAAACACAATCAAAACGGATCACAAACCGTTAACATTTGCCTTCATACAGCAATCGGAGAGAGCGTCGCCTCGCCAAGCACGGCAATTAGAATACATCGCGAAGTTTTCAATAAAGATTGTCCACGTACAGGGTACGGATTCTGTCGCGGATGCTTTATCCCGCTGAGAAAATATTGACGCCATTACAGAGCCCGTCGACATTAGCCAAATTGCTAATGCTCAAAAAGATCACATTGAGCTCCATCGACTTCTTACATCTAACGTTGCACGGCGGTTACAGACGATCACAATCCAACAAAACATCGTTTATTGTGATACATTAATGGGTGAGATCAGACCATACGTTCCTACAAAACTCCGAAAGCGGCTTTTCGAGCAAGTCTACAACTTTTCGCATCCGAGTGGACGAGCTACAAGTAAGCAACTGCGCAAGAAGTATGTTTGGCCCAGTATGTGCAAGAATATTGCACGCTGGGCGAGAGCTTGCACTGCATGCCAACGTTCCAAAATCAGCCGGGACGTGCGAAACACTCCACAAAATTTTGCTCCAGTGGATAGAAGATTCCAGCATATTCACGTCGACATCGTCGGACCATTTCCACCAGAGCAAGGAAAATTCTACATACTATGATAGACCGTTTCTCTAGATGGCCAGAAGCCAGCCCATAGAAAAAATCAACGCAGAAACGGTAACGATGGCAATATTATACCAACTGGATAGCCAGATTTCGAGTTCCCGAAACAATAACGACGGATCGTGGAACACAATTCGAATCATCTTTGTTCAAATCGCTCATGAAGCTGATTGGAAATCATAGAATCAAGACAACGACGTACCACCCTGCTTCAAATGGGATGGTTGAGCGACTACACAGAAGCCTAAAATCGGCCTTAAGGTGTTATAATTCAACGCGCTGGATCGAAAAAATTTCCACAGTTCTCCTGGGTTTACGTACTATGCATAAAGAAGATCTACAAGGTTCGGTATCAGAAATGCTGTACGGAACGCAGCTACATTTGCCAAGCGAATACTTTCTTGGAGAAACAGTCCAGCAGATACGAGTATATTCATCGAAAAACTTCGTCGTGATAAACATGTTTTTGTGAAACAAGACGCAGTGCTAAAACTTCTTCAGCAATCTTATTCGGGACCCTATAAAATAATGGAAAGAGTCAACGATGCCGTTTTTGATATTCGCATGGGCGAAAAAGATAGGATAATCACCACGGAACGATTGAAACCAGCACATCTTCCGAATCTAAACCTCGTAGATCCAACAAGCACACAAGCTTTAAGAACGTATTAACGCCCACGAAACCAGGCTAAGCAATCAGTAACAGTAATTGTCTCGCCCGTTTTCTTCGTTCTGGTGTTGACTCCGCCAAATGTTTTTCAATCCACTCCTCAAAAAAAGCTAATGCTTGTTTAGCTGGTACGCTCGGAAACAGGGATTTAACGTCAAATGACACCAGGACTTCATCACTATAGATCTCTCCCACCTCTGCTAACTTTTCTAAAAACTTTCGAGCGTACCAGCTAAACAAGCTTTACCTTTTTTGAGGAGTGGATTGAAAAACATTGGGCGAGACAATTCGCGAAACTAGCAACGACTTGCATGTCTGAAAATTATTTCACATTCAGTGGTAGGTTTTTTAAATAAAAGGCAGGGTTGGCTATGGGGAACCCCCTCTCTCCGATTTTGAGTGAACTTTTTATGACGTGGATTGAGGATAAAATCGAGCAAAAAGGAATACTCCCGAGAATTTGGCTTCGTTATGTTGACGACATCTTTGCAGTAGTTAAGAGGGGAAAGTTGGACGAAACTCTGAGGGAGATTAACACGATCCATAACAAAATTACTTTCACACACGAGGTGGAGTCTAATCAAGAGCTGGCTTTCCTGGATTTGAAGCTGATTAGAAAAGGTAGGACATTGGAGTTTGACATATACAGAAAACCCACGAGCACACAAAGGACCACCCCTTCATCGTCACACCAATCATATCAACAGAAGATGGCAGCTTACAACTCTTACATACACAGAATGATTTCTGTTCCGTTTACGGAAGAGAGGTTCGAAAGAGAGAAGAAATATATTTTGGACACAGCCAGAATAAATGGATACCGAGAATCAGAAATTTTATCCATCATCAAAAAGAAAATAGGTAAGTTCAAGAGAAATAAACTAACAACACTCTTCAAACAGGAAGCAGAACGAGAAGCAGTGTGGAGCTAAAATGGCATACTTCAAAATATGGATGAAAATAAGTAAGATCCTAAAATGCGAAAACATCATCGGGGCTCCAAGTAGCAGAAGTTCACAAATAAGATCGATGTTGGCCTCGGTTACAGACAGGAAGGAGAAACACGAGAAGAATGGTATTTATAGGATAGCTTGTTCGCAGTGTAATAAAACGTACATCGGATCGGAAGAAGGGTGAACAGTTATTCCCGAAATACGCATATGTGAATAAACTTAAAATAAAAATAACGTTTTAAAGGAACAGTAAAAGTAATCTTTTTAATCAAAAGATACCTACATTAGCCAGTGATTGTGTGCGGTGGACTTGAAAAATTGATTTAGAAATGATTGGTTGATTTGCCACATAAAAATTGTATACAATCGTATGGAAACTCTATTCTCCATTGATCATAATGCAAATGCAAGTCTTGGTATTGGGAATGTATGCCTTCATCATGTTGATGAGAATTGATATTAAAAGAAGGGATAATGAACAAATATCAATATTGAAAGAAAATATCGGAGAACTTGTGAAAAAATTAAATTCCAGAAATTGTTTTAATTTCCAGAAAGATGATGACCCAAAGCACGGGCGGTGACGTCAAAATGTGGCTTATTAAAACCATTCCCCATATATTACTAACTCTCCCGCAATCACCAGACCTTAATTTCAACGTGCACCTTTGCGAACAACTGGAAAAGCGCAAAAGGAAACACCATTTTTTCAACAAAACTTAAGAAATTGCTCTTAAAAGAATGGAACTAAATCGAAATCAAAATAACAAAAAAAGGTAATATATTCCAAGGAGCTAAAGAGGTTCATAAATAAATTTATTAAAAAGACTACCAAAAACTCATAAACTTCCTGCTACTGCTCCTGGTTTTTATCCCATGAAAATATGTGCCAAAAAATTTTGTCGAACAAGAATAAGCTGTGAAGTATATAGACTTTTTTATTTTATTTTGAGTGTATGCGTTTCATTTCTTTATGTAATTTTATTAAGAACATGAAAGAACATTATTGTTAGAAAAAAGGTAAAAACCTTCATATTGTAATGTGGCACAGCCGCTGGGTTGGCCACCACTGCACCATGCCGCCTCATGGGCAACCTGTGATACCGGTTAGTCAGTAGTGGTAGGCCCCAAAAAAAGAGGGATCCCGCTAAGACGAGACTGGATGACGAAGAGTCGTTTTTTGGAACTCGAGCGGTTCACTGGTACTAGCGAGGAAAGGAAGTCCGCGTGGTGTTAAGCCGTTGGTGTTGGATAAATTCTGGAGTGTGTGGCGTTCACAAGTGTAATTAAATAAACTAAACAGGATGAGAATCGCTAGTCGCGAATAAGCGTTATTGTATTTTCGCGCGCAAAAGTAGATCGGTCCGAGTTACATAAAATTGATAATAAAAAAAGAGTTCTGCGGAGAGTAACGGTGGTTGAAGAAGTAAGAGTGCACGCCATTTCTATCGACTATATAATGGAGGCCATGTGTGTCCCTAAAGAATCGAAGAAAAGAAAAAACGATTGATGTTAAGCGCGAATCCCAATTCAAAACATTTAACCCTTAAGACGAGGTGTAGCTAGGACGGCAGTGAAGGATCGAGGGAAACGCATTCAATCAGTGTAAGTGTTGGTCATTCCAAGCCGCACATGTGCTCTGCTCCTTCCGACCAGAAGAAAGTATTTCTCACGGTGAATTCGGTGCGACATTTGTCCGCCAACAAAGTACAGTCGTCCTTCGTGAGGACAAACATAAGAAATAGCAATTTCGTTCGAATCATTATTTTTCGAGGCACTTTAAGACACGTGTGTTTTTTTTTGTAATCGCAACATGTGGAAATTTTCAAGTTTTCTGGCATTTGTTTTCGTTCGCGGTCACAGCTGAACCGAAGAATCTATTTTTTTTATCCCTGAACGGTGTTGTAGTCAACGACACGAGTGATATGAGATTGCTGTGAAGTGGTCAAAAATTAATTTGAATCCTAATCACACAATAAATTTGTTTATCAATACAAATAACTCTTGGTGAAGGCGCACACTAGGATCCAGAAAGAAAGAATGCAGTATAATAGACAGACATGCAACTGCCGATCGCAGTCATCGTTGCTTCATATTCATTTGGTATCGCACACAAGGGAATGGCGACGAACCACAGGAGAGTGGTAACCACTGACCAAACAGACATAAATGTTACCTTTTTGACTATTATGTAACACATACACACAACTAAGCTGTAAAAAAAAGAAATTTGATTGATAATAATAGTTTTTTGTAAATGCTAAAGTATTGAGTTATAAAATTTTTTTTTCAATCTTATTTCAATTTAGTTAGATGGTTCATAGATATTGTACCTATAATTAACTTGATAATTTTTTTATTATTGTCTTCTGTTTTTTTTTATAATTCGTTTGCAATTCGATTCTAAAGGGATATTATAGGGAAGGGTAATCCGAAATTTTTTTCTTGAAGTTAAATTGTTTATTAAACCCAAATTTAGGACCAACGATGAGGAGCGCTCGTCATCACTAAGCACTATCGGGTGAGTGATTGTTATTCATTTTGTTGTCATTTTTGCCAAATCATTTCTTGTATATACATACTAATAATAAATAATAATAATAATAAATAAATAATAATATATTTAATAAAATTTAAATTTAAAAATGAACTAAAACAACCTGCGTTTCCTTGAGGGCTCTCCCTCTTCCATGACATCCACGGCTAGCAGATGAGGAATTAATTTCGGCCAAGGTGAGTATAGGTGGACCTAGCGCGCATGAAATATGCGACTGCGCAAGCGCTGGGTCGAGGTAGGGTGGAACCAGGCAGACACATCTGCGCCTGGTGAGCTCCGCTGAAGTTCGGCTCCTAAGCGGGAGTAACACTTCCGCCCGAGAGAATTGTTTGCTCGTGCCGTGGTAGGTTTTTCTTCTTCTATCTCTCTCGTCTATCGCCAGATCGATTACGCGAATCGCGATTAAAGTAGCTGATGTGTTTACTCTCTCGGGTAGGTTTTGGATCGCGGTATTCGGCTTGTCTCTTTCGCTTGAGAACTACCAACTTGGTGGGTAAAACCCACCTTGATTGGTCTCGTGAAAGATTTGATCTGTACCTTGCATTTGTGTATTGGGAGTTCTCTTTAATTTTTGAATGCGGTACAGGTGCAGTGAGTCGCGGATCCGCGATGACGGGGGTCGCAGGAATTACGTAGCACTGAGTGCTTAATCGCGCCTGCGTTCGTCCGCTCTTCTGACAGCTCGGAGTTGTCTACTCACTCGCCTCGGTAAATCTTTGATATTTTTTTCGGGAACATTTTTCTATCTCTTTGTAATGAAGTAAATGTGCACCCTCGCTGGAAGTTGAACTTTGGTGGAAGCTATTTATCATGGCCGAGGTCCTTGCATTGGTTATTGTTTGCAAGGGAAGCCTCAAGGAAACTCAACTATTAGTTTTTTTTATATATTCTTGTTACTCATTTTTTTGCAATTCAAGTAATATTCAATTTGCGTTACGTACTGACACGTTACAATCGAGGAGGAACAACCAACATGACAACTTGGCACAGCCCAGGCGCAACAAGTTGCTCTTACGACGTCGCCTGTACAATATGTACCTGTGAGTACGTGGGTGACGAGCCAAGGGTGCAGACTTCCTGTCACACGTGTTATGCATGGAACAATGGCTCCGCAAAAACCCAAGCTGTCCATTGTGTAGGGAAACATGCCATCCCCGAGATCTACAGAATTATCAAGCAGAGACAGAATAGAAGGTACATACCTTGCGATAGACGTTGAAACTCCCACCCCTATGTTGGCACGAGGAGCAAGGCCTAAGCTAGGTCGCTATAACACAAGATCTCAAGCGACCACGCTGCAGGAACTTAATTCGGTGGAAATGCACGGTGCTGTTGGTGGTGACAATTCCTCCAAAAAGGCAACGAATGAGGAGCAGGCAGAACTCCCAGACGTGAGGGCAACCCAATCTGAAGTCGAACAAACATCGGCTATAACGCTACAGCAGCTGCAGCAGTGGCTGCCTCAACTGGTGAGAGATGGGGTAAGACAAGAAATTGCAAGCCTGGCTCATGCACCCACCCCAACTGGCCCAGTTCGGATAAACGAAACGCCACCTGAATCACCTCTTGGACGCTCCCGTCAAATAAATGATAGTTCAGTGGGCTTGCGAACTCAACCTGCTCCACTTTCTGCAGAGCGGGCCCTTACAATCATACAGGGGTGGAATATCAAATTCAGTGGGCGGGTAGGTTCCCTTCCTGTTGACAAATTTTTATTCCAAGTTCGCACTCTTACACGTAATACACCCCGCGGAAACGTGGAATTTGTATGCCAGTTTCTGCACGTCCTTTTGGTGGAAGAAGCAGCGGACTGGTACTGGAGGTATCTGCGTGGTGCGGAATATCTTGACTGGCACGCGTTCTGCCAAGCGTTGCGAGACAGATTTGGTGATGGATTCTCTGAGCTGCAAATACGAGAGCTGATTCGCAGCCGAAAGCAAGGCATACACGTGTCGTTCGATTCATTCTGCGACGGTGTTCTTCGGCTCATCGATCGCCTCCTAACCCCCATCGGTGACAATGAACAAGTGGAGTTACTAAAGCTCAACCTGCGCTTGGACCTCCGTAACAGTTTGCCGCATCTTCCAATCACTTCTGTACAGATGCTGCGCACTTATGCCAGATGACAAGAAAATCTCGACGCACAGCGCGGCATTTTTGAGCCTCACGCGCGACTTTCATCTAGCCCACGCCTTGTAGAGGAGTTGTACCCTCGGGAAGCTAAAAAGACGAGAGCAACATTACGACCAGAGGATTCCTCTTGGATGCCGGAAGATCTCTCCTCGTCTGTAGATACCAGCGGCTGCAGCATAGTAGCTGCATTGGAAAAGACCGCTGTGTGCTGGTGTAGTGTATTCCCAGTTCCAAACCTGGAACAAGCCAATACACAACTATGTCCCAAACGAGCTTTTGTGATGTCCTACACAAACTTTTGTGATGTCCCACACAAATTTCAGTAAGCTCTCTAATAAGCACATTCTCGAACCCGCGTGTCAATCTAAAGTACCGTGAGAAACTCTTAGTAGAGCATTGAACCCAGAGTAAGCAAAAGTACAATTGGGTCATTGCAAAACAAGCAATATTGCAAGCAACGAATTCCGTGGGAACCTATTTGAAACGCGTTCGCCAACAAAGTACAGTCGTCCTTCGTGAGGACAAACATAAGAAATAGCAATTTCGTTCGAATCATTATTTTTCGAGGCGCTTTAAGACACGTGTGTTTTGTTTTTGTAATCGCAACATGTGGAAATTTTCAAGTTTTCTGGCATTTGTTTTCGTTCGCGGTCACAGCTGAACCGAAGAATCTATTTTTTTTATCCCTGAACGGTGTTGTAGTCAACGACACGAGTGATATGAGATTGCTGTGAAGTGGTCAAAAATTAATTTGAATCCTAATCACACAATAAATTTGTTTATCAATACAAATAACTCTTGGTGAAGGCGCACACTAGGATCCAGAAAAAAAGGATGCAGTATAATCGACAGACATGCAACTGCCGATCGCAGTCATCGTTGCTTCATATTCATTTGGTATCGCACACAAGGGAATGGCGACGAACCACAGGAGAGTGGTAACCACTGACCAAACAGACATAAATGTTACCTTTTTGACTATTATGTAACACATACACACAACTAAGCTGTAAAAAAAACAAATTTGATTGATAATAATTGTTTTTTGTAAATGCTAAAGTATTGAGTTATAAAATTTTTTTTTCAATCTTATTTCAATTTAGTTAGATGGTTCATAGATATTGTACCTATAATTAACTTGATAATTTTTTTATTATTGTCTTCTGTTTTTTTTTTATAATTCGTTTGCAATTCGAGTCTAAAGGGATATTATAGGGAAGGGTAATCCGAAATTTTTTTCTTGAAGTTAAATTGTTTATTAAACCCAAATTTAGGACCAACGATGAGGAGCGCTCGTCATCGCTAATCACTATCGGGTGAGTGATTGTTATTCATTTTGTTGTCATTTTTGCCAAATCATTTCTTGTATATACATACTAATAATAAATAATAATAATAATAAATAAATAATAATATATTTAATAAAATTTAAATTTAAAAATGAACTAAAACAACCTGCGTTTCCTTGAGGGCTCTCCCTCTTCCATGACATCCACGGTTAGCAGATGAGGAATTAATTTCGGCCAAGATGAGTATAGGTGGACCTAGCGCGCATGAAATATGCGACTGCGCAAGCGCTGGGTCGAGGTAGAGTGGGACCAGGCAGACACATCTGCGCCTGGTGAGCTCCGCTGAAGTTCGGCTCCTAAGCGGGAGTAACACTGCCGCCCGAGAGAATTGTTTGCTCGTGCCGTGGTAGGTTTTTCTTCTTCTATCTCTCTCGTCTATCGCCAGATCGATTACGCGAATCGCGATTAAAGTAGCTGATGTGTTTACTCTCTCGGGTAGGTTTTGGATCGCGGTATTCGGCTTGTCTCTTTCGCTTGAGAACTACCAACTTGGTGGGTAAAACCCACCTTGATTGGTCTCGTGAAAGATTTGATCTGTACCTTGCATTTGTGTATTGGGAGTTCTCTTTAATTTTTGAATGCGGTACAGGTGCAGTGAGTCGCGGATCCGCGATGACGGGGGTCGCAGGAATTACGTAGCACTGAGTGCTTAATCGCGCCTGCGTTCGTCCGCTCTTCTGACAGCTCGGAGTTGTCTACTCACTCGCCTCGGTAAATCTTTGATATTTTTTTCGGGAACATTTTTCTATCTCTTTGTAATGAAGTAAATGTGCACCCTCGCTGGAAGTTGAACTTTGGTGGAAGCTATTTATCATGGCCGAGGTCCTTGCATTGGTTATTGTTTGCAAGGGAAGCCTCAAGGAAACTCAACTATTAGTTTTTTTATATATTCTTGTTACTCATTTTTTTGCAATTCAAGTAATATTCAATTTGCGTTACGTACTGACACGTTACAATCGAGGAGGAACAACCAACATGACAACTTGGCACAGCCCAGGCGCAACAAGTTGCTCTTACGACGTCGCCTGTACAATATGTACCTGTGAGTACGTGGGTGACGAGCCAAGGGTGCAGACTTCCTGTCACACGTGTTATGCATGGAACAATGGCTCCGCAAAAACCCAAGCTGTCCATTGTGTAGGGAAACATGCCATCCCCGAGATCTACAGAATTATCAAGCAGAGACAGAATAGAAGGTACATACCTTGCGATAGACGTTGAAACTCCCACCCCTATGTTGGCACGAGGAGCAAGGCCTAAGCTAGGTCGCTATAACACAAGATCTCAAGCGACCACGCTGCAGGAACTTAATTCGGTGGAAATGCACGGTGCTGTTGGTGGTGAAAATTCCTCCAAAAAGGCAACGAATGAGGAGCAGGCAGAACTCCCAGACGTGAGGGCAACCCAATCTGAAGTCGAACAAACATCGGCTATAACGCTACAGCAGCTGCAGCAGTGGCTGCCTCAACTGGTGAGAGATGGGGTAAGACAAGAAATTGCAAGCCTGGCTCATGCACCCACCCCAACTGGCCCAGTTCGGATAAACGAAACGCCACCTGAATCACCTCTTGGACGCTCCCGTCAAATACATGACAACCTGTTCCACTTTCTGCAGAGCGGGCCCTTACAATCATACAGGGGTGGAATATCAAATTCAGTGGGCGGGTAGGTTCCCTTCCTGTTGACAAATTTTTATTCCAAGTTCGCACTCTTACACGTAATACACCCCGCGGAAACGTGGAATTTGTATGCCAGTTTCTGCACGTCCTTTTGGTGGAAGAAGCAGCGGACTGGTACTGGAGGTATCTGCGTGGTGCGGAATATCTTGACTGGCACGCGTTCTGCCAAGCGTTGCGAGACAGATTTGGTGATGGATTCTCTGAGCTGCAAATACGAGAGCTGATTCGCAGCCGAAAGCAAGGCATACACGTGTCGTTCGATTCATTCTGCGACGGTGTTCTTCGGCTCATCGATCGCCTCCTAACCCCCATCGGTGACAATGAACAAGTGGAGTTACTAAAGCTCAACCTGCGCTTGGACCTCCGTAACAGTTTGCCGCATCTTCCAATCACTTCTGTACAGATGCTGCGCACTTATGCCAGATGACAAGAAAATCTCGACGCACAGCGCGGCATTTTTGAGCCTCACGCGCGACTTTCATCTAGCCCACGCCTTGTAGAGGAGTTGTACCCTCGGGAAGCTAAAAAGACGAGAGCAACATTACGACCAGAGGATTCCTCTTGGATGCCGGAAGATCTCTCCTCGTCTGTAGATACCAGCGGCTGCAGCATAGTAGCTGCATTGGAAAAGACCGCTGTGTGCTGGTGTAGTGTATTCCCAGTTCCAAACCTGGAACAAGCCAATACACAACTATGTCCCAAACGAGCTTTTGTGATGTCCTACACAAACTTTTGTGATGTCCCACACAAATTTCAGTAAGCTCTCTAATAAGCAAATTCTCGAACCCGCGTGTCAATCTAAAGTACCGTGAGAAACTCTTAGTAGAGCATTGAACCCAGAGTAAGCAAAAGTACAATTGGGTCATTGCAAAACAAGCAATATTGCAAGCAACGAATTCCGTGGGAACCTATTTGAAACGCGTTCGATTGGTTATGGTAAGTAGATTTAAAAATAGAGTAAGAATTTTATAGAATAAGCAAATTCAATGTACAGAAAAAATTTGTAAATAAAAGGAAGGAACGAGTCTAGCACTGAACAGAATTGTTCCATAGCCAGACAAAGTTGCTTGTTTTAATCAGCAACCCTTGCCTTCATATCGGCAAAGTGTTTGAAAGGAACATTTAAGCAAAGTCTGCCTTGAAAAGTTCGGCAGATTACAAGTTGCCTTAAATTTCGGCAATTACGATTATTAGAAATATCGGCCGCCTGTTCTTTTGAACTGCGCCAAACATGTGGCAATCTTCGGAATGCCGGTAGGTCCTCCTCGCATATATATTGTTATCCTTTCTGAGTATAGCTCCTTTCTAGTGAGAAGAAGATTATAACTTTAGAGGATTCTAAAAGAAGACGCTCATCACTCGGCCTGCACGATGAGACAGCAATAATCTCATCGCATACATTACATACATTACATGGCGATCCTGCCACCTCATTACATACATTACATGGCGGTCCTGCGACCCATGATCCTGCGACCCGCGATTCTGCACGTTCCGGCCCACTAGACGACATAGAAGAAGGCGAGATAAATGAAATTGGTACAGACGAGGAGTTCAATCGAGCATTCGAAAAATGCTTGATACAAGGCGCGAATTACTACGAATCGAAGCAGCATAAACACGAGGAGTACATGCCTATGCCAATATCCCTGGCACCCAAGTACGATCCAACACCACTACCCGGACCACGACCCAGGAATATTGAGGAATTTATAAGGAAGCCGAGAGCAGAACCACCGAAAATTACCAAGTTGAAGCGACGACGACGAGGAGACAAAGGCTACAATCAAAGGTGTGAAAAGGCGATTTTACATCGATTAATTCACATCTCAACAGGAGAATGTAAAATTAATTTCACCAATAGGTTAGATAGTTATAAACACAAATAGTATAAAATAAAATTCAATATAAATTATATAGAAATAATAGAAGTAAATCGTAAATAAAAATGGGCAATAATTGTAGCACAAACTCAAATATATTCATTGAATATAAACAAACAATAAGTACTACGGTCATCTTTTTAGTCATCTTGACATTCTTATACATATATAACAACAGACAAAAACAGTATGCTAGTAAAATAGTAGATAGGAACATTGTCTTAGGCAGGAATAATGTTTAGAAAATTAAACACAAAAGTCTTCTCAGATGCCTACAAACAGATTGAAAGAGTTATTAGTCGAACTACAAACGACCTTATCGAATCTAAAGAAAACAAAGACTTACACGGTAAAAACACTCAAAGAAAAATTAGAATCCGCAATAGAAATTGAAAATGAATTTCCAGATATTTTTAGCAAACTCAAAGAAGGCACAGAAATAGAACTCAAATCATCAATCGCAAACATTAGTAAGGCACTGATTTCAGGTCTAATCCAACGGCTGAACGCCGAAAATATTTTTGTAAAAATAGATGAGGATATTACCTACACTACAATGGCGGAATTTAACATTGAAACAGCTTTTAAAACCATACCAAGTTTTGACGGTAAATTCTCTGAGCTCGAGACATTTTTAATAGTAGTAAAACTCATTGGGAAAAAACTAACGCAAGAGGGAAAAACCGAATTGCTAGATTTCATCTTACATGTGAAACTTAGCCCTAATGTAAGAACATCATTAAACACATCAAATGTAACAAATTTAGAAAATTTCGAAAACGAACTAAGACTAAAATATAAAAACCCAAAAACAGTCCCTCAAATCCACACAATTATCAACCATTACACAAAAACGGTTACCTATTTCCACATATAAAGAAAAAATACTAAATTTGGTCAATGAGCTAAACCAACTACAAATAAATGAACTAGGTCCAAACCCAATACAGGCTGCAAAACAAGCAATACACAGCGTGAATGATACATACGCTTTAACAGTGTTCAAAAACGGTCTGAACGACCAGATAAGGGAAACGATATTCGCAGCAAAACCTAAAAATCTGAGTGAAGCAATCTCTCCAGCCGTAGAAGTAGAAAGCACGGAAACCCAACAAAATAACATACTCTACATTAACAGAAATAACAGAAATTTCAATAACAAATACCCAAACAATAATAGAACTTGATATGCTACTCAAAACTTTCAACGAAGACCACGCGATAGTATTCGGAATAATAATGATTTTTTCAATCGAAATCTTAATAATGGTAGACCACCCATTAACCGAAATTTCAACAGCAGAAATTTCAACAGTGCTAGAAACTCGCACACAGACAGAAATTCCAACAATAACAGATATGGAAACAGTATAAACAACAATAGTAGAAATTTCTACAATAATAGAGATAATAATAGGAGAATCCGCATAATATCAGATCAGGGAAACTTGACAACCGCCCGAGAGGAAATCGGCAACCTCCCGGACGAAGAATAGAGAACTTGGCCAAAAATATTGTAAAACCTAAATCTAATATAACTAACAGAATATATAGAATAACGGGTATTAGCACTAATTATGTAAAAATATATAACAATAATGAAAAAAGATACAAGAAATTACTAGTAGACACAGGTGCAGATATCTCGATACTCAAGAATAATAGTTTATTTCGCAAAAATATCGATCTACAACCCGAAAATAAATGCAAACTTACGGGCATAACACGAGACAACAATGTCTCTAGGAACTACCAAGCAACAATTCATCATCAAAAACGAGATGATAACTAACATTTTCCACATAGTAGATGAGGACTTTCCAATTGAAACTGATGGTATATTAGGAAGAGATATACTCAGTAAATATATGTGCAAAATAGATTTCGAGTCTTATACTATTACCTTTTGCATCCTTGACAAAGATGTTACAATACCGATGTACACAAGAACAATCAATTTGGCACATGTTGTCATCCTGACTAGAACTGAAGCCATGATTCCAATTGAAATCGATAGTTCCGAAGACAGTATCATTCTTAACAATGAAATACAAAATGGAGTATTTTTAGGAAACTGCATTATCCCATCAAAAGGTGTGTGCCACATTAAAATGCTCTACACTAACGACCACGGCATAACACTAACAAATTTTAATTTAGAAGTAGAACCTTTGAAAATTACAACATTTTGAAAACAAAAGAAAATTTCGACACCAAGCGTTTAAACCGGTTGCTAGACGTCATAAGTACAAATAGCTTAGATGAACAAGCAAACACGAGCTTGCTAGATATTATTAAACAATATCAAGATGTTTTTCACCTTGAAGGGGAACAACTAAGTAAGAATAACTTTTGCAAGCAAAGGCTCAATACCACTGACGATGCACCGGTATACGTAAAGAATTACCGATTACCACAAACACAAAACGAGGAAATACAAAAACCAGTCCAAGAGTTGGAGGATAACGATAAAGTAGAACCTTCTATAAGCCCATACAACTCATCATTGCTAGTCGTACCAAAAAAAAGTTCTGACGGTACTAAGAAATGGAGACTTGTTGTTGACTTCAGAAAGTTGAACGACAAGATAGTCAATGATAAATTCCCATTGACAAGGCTGGAAGATGTGCTCGACAAACTGAGTAGAGCAAGGTACTTCCCCACCTTAGATACGACGAGTTCTTTCTACCAGATTGAACTGAAGAAAGACTCCAGACCATTGACAGCATTTTCCACTAGCAACGGACACTATCAGTTTAAAAGATTACCATGTGGGCTCAAAATATCCTCAAACAGTTTTCAAAGAATGCTTACCATCGCACTAACTGGTTTAAGTGATTCAGCTTTTCTTTATGTCGACGACATTATGGTATTTGGATGTAGCATCAAACACCATAATGAGAATCTATCAAAGGCTCTGCAAAAATTACGCAGATACAACCTCGAACTGAATGCAAAAAAGTGCCACTTCCGAAAATCAGAAGTCATATAATTAGGACATTCGATTACAGCAGACGGTGTACGAACTGACCCTGCTAAACACGTGGTGATAAAAAACTGCCCAATCCCTAAAAATTCAGATGATGTCAGAAGATTCGTAGCATTTTGCAACTATTACCGGCGTTTCATCCCAAATTTTGCAGAAACAACAAAGAGCTTGAATTCTCTGTTAAAGAAAAAAAGCACCGTTTTTTGGGAAGGAGAGCGGCAAAAAGCATACGATCTACTTAAACAAAAATTATTCTCACCACCAAAACTCCAATACCCAGATTTCGAGAAACCTTTCATTTTGACCACTGACGCATCAAATTTTGCACTAGGTGCGATTCTGTCACAAGGAAAGATCGGTTCTGATTTACCAATCTCACTGAACTGAGCAAACCAATCATTGAAAAGAATTTTTTTGGCGATACACTGGGGTATAAATTTCTTCAGACCATATTTGTATGGACGAAAGTTTACAGTAGTATCAGACCATAGACCTTTAGTATCGTTCTTCACACACAAAAACCCATCCTCCAAGTTGACGAGGATAAGATTAGACTTATCGGATTATGATTTTGAAATTGTGTATAAAAAGGGTAATATCAACACAAATGCCGATACATTATCAAGGATACAAATAGACTCAGAAATACTAAAATCAATGATACCCCCAACCAATGACGAAAGTATCAGCAAGAAACTTATGGCGATAACAAGAGGCATGGCGACAAAACAACAAAGTGATAAAACAAGCACAAAAATCGATAACGAAAGTGACATAAGAAAACGGGAGATTGATCACCTCTATGCGTTCGATTGTACTTCGCTATCCGATATAACAGGGGCATTAAAACTAAAATTTAATATGTTGCGCAACGATAAAGAAAGTATAATAATCTCAAATGAGAAAAATAATTTAATGGTCCACTTTAGCGATAAAGCTCACGAGAAATACGTTTCCGTCAGCGATAAGCAAAGTGTGAAATCTCGCAATAACTGTAACGATAATTCAAACACGAAACTAGTTTCTGTAGTGAAAAAGTTACTGAATTATTCGCAGAATAATAATATAAACGAGCTAGCTCTATCTATGGAAGATACAATATTCAGGTACGTACCCAAAGAAGAATTTAAGAAATTATTCAATACGTTGCAACGAAAAATGGATAGCCAGTTTAAAATTATGATATATAAACCCCCCAAAAGAATTAATGACATCGCTAAACAAAATGAACTCATAAAAGAATTCCACGAATCGCCACACGGAGGACATACAGGAATCCGTAAAACACTTTTAAAATTGAAACAAAGATACTGTTGGAGGGACATGAAAAGAATGATAAAACACTACATTAACCAATAATACAAATGCAAATATAACAAAATCACAAGGCACACAAATGAAAGAATGATAAAAACCGATACACCCTCTACTAGTTTTGAAAAAGTAAGCGCTGACATCGTAGGCCCATTGAGACTTTCAAACAATTTTCGATATATATTAACTATACAATGCGAATTAACGAAACATATAACGGCAATACCCTTAGAAAGTAAGGAAGCTAAGACAGTAGCAAAGGCCTTAGTAAACAATTTTATACTACAATACGGTCATTTCAAAATTTTTAAAACCGATTTAGGGACAGAATTTACTAATAATCTCCTAAAGAACATTTGCGAACTGTTACCAATAAAACAAATCTTTTCAACTCCTTATCACCACGAGACGTTAAGTGTTTTAGAAAGAAACCACCGTGTCCTCAATGGATATCTGTTAGCATTCGTTGATGACAATAACTGGGACGAATGGATACCATATTATACATTCTCGTATAATACAACCCCACACGTGGACACTAACTACACACCATACGAACTAGTTTTCGGAAAACTTTCTTATTTGCCAAACGACACTTTAGAAAACACAGATAGAATCTATGATATTGAAAATTACGCGAATGAGTTGAAGCTAAGATTAAAAATATCTGCATCCAAAGCCAAAGAATTAATAGAAAAAACAAAATTAGCTAGGAGCAATAAAACAGCATATACAAAACCTCTTCATTTAAACATTGGTGATCTAGTACTGATAACAGTAGAAAACAGAAAGAAAAACCAGAAACCGTATAAGGGCCCATATAAAGTAATAAACACAAACAATGTAAATACACCATTAGAGATAGAAGACAAATGTAAATGGATACATAATAATAGACTTAAATTATATAAAAGATTCACTCAATCATTGTAAAATTATTGTACACTCTATACTTAATACGAAATTATATCTCATCATCAGACTCACGTAACAATAAGCATAGTTGTAAAACAAAATACCACACCAATCAGTCGTATTTGCAAACAAATACTCTTCTAAAGGAAAGGGGTGTAGTGTATTCCCAGTTCCAAACCTGGAACTAGCCAATACACAACTCTGTCCCAAATGAGCTTTTGTGATGTCCTTCATACCTTGCGATAGACGTTGAAACTCCCACCCCTATGTTGGCACGAGGAGCAAGGCCTAAGCTAGGTCGCTATAACACAAGATCTCAAGCGACCACGCTGCAGGAACTTAATTCGGTGGAAATGCACGGTGCTGTTGGTGGTGACAATTCCTCCAAAAAGGCAACGAATGAGGAGCAGGCAGAACTCCCAGACGTGAGGGCAACCCAATCTGAAGTCGAACAAACATCGGCTATAACGCTACAGCAGCTGCAGCAGTGGCTGCCTCAACTGGTGAGAGATGGGGTAAGACAAGAAATTGCAAGCCTGGCTCATGCACCCACCCCAACTGGCCCAGTTCGGATAAACGAAACGCCACCTGAATCACCTCTTGGACGCTCCCGTCAAATAAATGATAGTTCAGTGGGCTTGCGAATTCAACCTGCTCCACTTTCTGCAGAGCGGGCCCTTACAATCATACAGGGGTGGAATATCAAATTCAGTGGGCGGGTAGGTTCCCTTCCTGTTGACAAATTTTTATTCCAAGTTCGCACTCTTACACGTAATACACCCCGCGGAAACGTGGAATTTGTATGCCAGTTTCTGCACGTCCTTTTGGTGGAAGAAGCAGCGGACTGGTACTGGAGGTATCTGCGTGGTGCGGAATATCTTGACTGGCACGCGTTCTGCCAAGCGTTGCGAGACAGATTTGGTGATGGATTCTCTGAGCTGCAAATACGAGAGCTGATTCGCAGCCGAAAGCAAGGCATACACGTGTCGTTCGATTCATTCTGCGACGGTGTTCTTCGGCTCATCGATCGCCTCCTAACCCCCATCGGTGACAATGAACAAGTGGAGTTACTAAAGCTCAACCTGCGCTTGGACCTCCGTAACAGTTTGCCGCATCTTCCAATCACTTCTGTACAGATGCTGCGCACTTATGCCAGATGACAAGAAAATCTCGACGCACAGCGCGGCATTTTTGAGCCTCACGCGCGACTTTCATCTAGCCCACGCCTTGTAGAGGAGTTGTACCCTCGGGAAGCTAAAAAGACGAGAGCAACATTACGACCAGAGGATTCCTCTTGGATGCCGGAAGATCTCTCCTCGTCTGTAGATACCAGCGGCTGCAGCATAGTAGCTGCATTGGAAAAGACCGCTGTGTGCTGGTGTAGTGTATTCCCAGTTCCAAACCTGGAACAAGCCAATACACAACTATGTCCCAAACGAGCTTTTGTGATGTCCTACACAAACTTTTGTGATGTCCCACACAAATTTCAGTAAGCTCTCTAATAAGCAAATTCTCGAACCCGCGTGTCAATCTAAAGTACCGTGAGAAACTCTTAGTAGAGCATTGAACCCAGAGTAAGCAAAAGTACAATTGGGTCATTGCAAAACAAGCAATATTGCAAGCAACGAATTCCGTGGGAACCTATTTGAAACGCGTTCGATTGGTTATGGTAAGTAGATTTAAAAATAGAGTAAGAATTTTGTAGAATAAGCAAATTCAATGTACAGAAAAAATTTGTTAATAAAAGGAAGGAACGAGTCTAGCACTGAACAGAATTGTTCCATAGCCAGACAAAGTTGCTTGTTTTAATCAGCAACCCTTGCCTTCATATCGGCAAAGTGTTTGAAAGGAACATTTAAGCAAAGTCTGCCTTGGAAAGTTCGGCAGATTACAAGTTGCCTTAAATTTCGGCAATTACGATTATTAGAAATATCGGCCGCCTGTTCTTTTGAACTGCGCCAAACATGTGGTTATCTTCGGAATGCCGGTAGGTCCTCCTCGCATATATATTGTTATCCTTTCTGAGTATAACTCCTTTCTAGTGAGAAGAAGATTATAACTTTAGAGGATTCTAAAAGAAGACGCTCATCACTCGGCCTGCACGATGAGACAGCAATAATCTCATCGCATACATTACATACATTACACTGGAACTGTCGGAAGCCAGGATATCGTTTTGATGTGTGTCTAGCGGAGCGCTCAGTTTTCTGCTATGGTTGTGGCAAGCCCAACATCTACAAGCCCAGCTGTCCAGCATGCAGCGATCCAAAAAACTGGTCGGGATCGAGACCTCTGTAGTGTATTCCCAGTTCCAAACCTGGAACAAGCCTATACAGAACTAATCTCCCCCAGAAGCTCCCATAAAATAATCTCCCCCAGAAGCTCCCATAAATAATTTCCCACAGAAGCTTCCATAAATAATTCTCCACGTAAACTTCCTATATAACCAAAGCACATCCTCAAATTAATCCCTTAGCAAAGATCTTAACCTCCATACTAACTACATTGGTATGGTAGTTTAAAAATTCCCTTTGTCGTAACCGTGTGAAACTCTAGAGGATCACTGAACCTAGAGTAAACAAAAACATAATTGGGACAACGCAAAGTGCATTAATGTAACCAATATTGCAATCTTGCAAGTAAGCGAATTCCGTGAGAATTAATTTGAATCGCGATCGATTGGTTAGGGTGAATAGATTTAAGACTAGAGTAGGGATTTTTATATGATAAGAAATTTTAAATGTACATAACAGTAAGCGAAATTTTAAAATAAAAGAACGGACTGAGCTAAGGCTCGGAACAATAGTGATCTCCTAACGGAACAAGCTAGTTGTCATTAATAACGTTGCCTTCTATTCGGCAACTAGTCTGCCTTTACAATTTGGCAGACAGCGATTGTCTCATGCATTGGCAATTCATTTAGAAATATCGGCTGCCTGTCTACTCGGACTGCGCCAAATATGTGGCAACCCAAGGGATGCCTGTAGGTGGTAACAAATCTTTTCAAATTTTTCTCTGTTGACGAGCTTATATCGTAGAAGAGTGAAGACCATCACCTTAGAAGAATACCAGCTTTGAAGACAACGTGAATCTTTACTTGGAAAACGCGTATCATTACATGGCGATCCTGCATCTTTACATCTACGTCTACTCTACATGGCGATCCCATATCATTACATGGCGATCCTGCGACCCACGAACCTGCGACCCACGAACCTGCAACCCACGAGCCTGCGACCCACAAACCTGCAAGCCACGATCCTGCATCCGAAACCTGTATCAAGACGATTCTGCCCATACGAAGCGGAAATAAATTAATAATAATTGAAATAAATTAATAATAAATTGGAACAAAAATTTAAATTTGAATGTTGACGAACAATACTGCGACCCAAAATGAAATTTAGACGTAAAATAATGGAGATGGAACTTCATCGAAGAATATGGAAGACATTTGCAAATTGGAAGAAGGCGAAGATGAAGAAGAATTTTTTTCATTATTTGCGATTAAATTAACAAACAATTTAATTATGACTTAAGGATAAATTGGCAACGACCAGAAACTTACAATTCAACACTAAATATTTAAAGTCAAATTTTAATTTAATATATAATATGAACTGGAAAAGAATATCATATTAATTAGGATTTTTCTAAACAAATCAATAGAATTTTAAGAAAGCATAAAATCATTATGAGAACTCTTATGAAAATTGTACCAAGATACACTTCATGTCCAAAAAAGATTTTTATAGATGATGTTGATAATGATTGATAACTACTAAAATAACACTTAACACTCTAGTTAAATTAGCCATCAATCGTAAAAATATTCGAAATATTGTGTTTAGACTTTGGTTTTTATCTATTCAACAAACAGTTTGAGTCAACACAAAATAATAGTGAAACAAGTTGACATTAGGTATAAAAAAATGAAAAATCAGATATCAATATATCTTGAAACTGCGAATTTGGTTTTTCAAATTATTATATATACCACAGAAAATCTTTTGGAAGAAATATTCCCAAAACCTACAGAAATAGAAGATAATGAAACTCAACAAATAGTTTAATTCGCAAAAATATCGATATTCTGCCCGAAAATTAATGTAAACTCACGGGCATAACAGAGAAGACCACAATACATCGAGAATGAGATGATAACAAATACTTTTCACATAGTAGCTGAGGACTTTCCAATTGAAACTAATGGCATATTAGGAAGAGATACCTTAAAATCTATGATACCTCCAAGGAACGATTAGAATATCAGCTAAAAACTTATGGTGATAACAAGAAGCGAAGCGATAAAACAGCAAAATAATAAAAGTACTAAAATCGATAACGACAACGACAACCGAAAACGGGAGACTGATCACCTCTATGCACTCGATTGTACATCGCTATCCGATATAACAGGGGTATTAAAAGTAAAATTTAATATGTTGCGCAACAACAATGAACAAAATATAATAATTTCAAAAGAGAAGGATGATTTAATGGTCCACTTTAGTAATAAAGCTCGCGGGAAATACGTTTACGTCAGCGATAAGCAAAGTGTGAAAATTCGCGATAACCTTAACCATAAATCTAACACGAAACTAGTTTCTGTATTGAGGAAGTTAATGAATTATTCGCAGAATAATAATATAAATGAGTTAGCTCTATCTATGGAGGGTATGATATTTAGGTACGTACTCAAGGAAGAATTTAAAAAAATATACAATATGTTGCAACGAGATATGGATATCCAATTAAGAATAATGATATATACACCCCCTAAAAGAATTAATGATATCGCCACACAACGAAAACTTATTGAAGAATTCCACGAATCACCATATGGTGGACATACAGGAATACGCAGAACGCTTCTTAAATTAAAACAAAGATACTGTTGGAAGGACATGAGTAGGCTGATAAAGCATTACATCAACAATTGCGATAAATGCAAATTCAATAAAATAACTAAGCACACAAAGGAAAGAATGATGAAAACCGATACACCCTCTACTAGTTTTGAAATAGTGAGTGCGGACATCATTGGTTCTTTAAGACTCTCAAATAACTATCGATACATACTAACCATACAATGCGAATTAACTAAATACATCACAGCTATAACCATAGAAAATAAGGAAGCTAAGACAGTAGCAAAGGCCTTAGTAAACAATTTTGTACTACAATACGGTCATTTAAAAATTTTAAAATCCGATTTAGGGACAGAATTTACCAATAATCTCCTAAAAACATTTGCGATTTATTACAAATTAAACAAATTTTTTCAACTCCGTACCACCACGAGACATTAGGTGTAGTAGGAAGAAACCACCGTGTCCTCAATGAATACCTGTTATCATTCGTTGATGACAATAACTGGGACGAATGGATACCATATTATACATTCTCGTATAATACAACCCCACACGTGGACACACCCTACACACCATACGAACTAGTTTTCGGAAAACTCTCACACTTACCGACCGACACTTTCGAAAACACAGACAAAATTTATGACATAGAAAACGAATGCGAATGAGTTGAAACTACGATTAGAGATTTCTTCAGCAAAAGCAAAAAGCATTATAGAGAAAACTAAATAAGCTAGAAGCAATAAAAAACTATATACAAAACCTATTAAGCTAGATATTGGTGATCTGGTACTAATAGCAGCTGAAAACCGTAAAAAAACACCAGAAACCATACAAAGGCCCATACACAGGATGTCCCGTAATGACCGCACACATACAGTACCACACAATTCCTCATGCCATTTCCAACAAAAAATGTTTTGTAACATTTTGTCGAAATCTTAACCCTTTAGCTGCTACAGTCACTTTCATTTTTCTTAAAAATTGCTTGACTTGCGTTACTGAAAACACCATATCTCAAAAACTACGTCGGCTACACAGTCAAAAAAAGCTTCTCAACATAGTAAATACTTCGTTTTATTATTACAAATAAGTTTTATATGAATCACGTTAACATTGGAATTGGTATAGCCCTTTAAAGTTAGATTTTTGTTTTTTTTTATGAATTTTTTTTTTATTCTAACCACTTTATTTTAAATTTTTACATGCACAATGTTTTGTCCTGTCACATAAAAAAATTTCATATTCTCTGATGACCAATTCCCGTTAAGAATATTTTGTCATAAATTTTCAATTTCGAATAGTTACAGTAGTTTGAATGTAGCAAGGCAGGGTTTTTTCTGCATCGAAATTTCACTTTTTACATTAACTAACGGGTAAAAAATTTTCACGCTTCGCTCGACAGGTAAAAAGTTATACTTTTATTAGGTACATTAATGTCTTTGTACAATGTTTAATACCTAAGCTATTTTTGTGTGGCCTACGTAGGATTATAGTGATCCTGGATAGAATTTAATTGCATATTAATGACCTCTTAATTATCATTTTGCTCACAAGGGGTTAATGGGAATCCGATTAAATTATCGCTTTAAAAGTTTAAGATTTTCAGGCATAAATGAATAATCGTTGCGTATAAATGCGCTGAAAGGATTAATTTTATGCGTATGCTGATTCATTCTTTCATTAGCAGCACAAGAAATTAACTTTTCATAGCAAAATGTATTCTGCTAGTGAATACTTTGAAATGGTTTTAGTCATTGGGGTATGCGAAAATAATAGTGGCAAGTCAACTGCTGAATATAGGCGAAGGTATCCGAATCGAAGACATCCCCTTCCAAACGTATTCCGAAGGGGAGAGGTCCGTAGGCGAGAGACAGAACATCTGACGCTAAGTCGTCAAAACAGTCGAAGCGGCCGGCCATCGTGAACACATGCCAGCATCGACGAAAGTATGATCAGTATGCTATATGTTGTAGCAAATCTAATTTACAGTATAAGGCAAATAAGTCGACAATTCGCTCTTGCAAGGACGACAGTAGAAAGAATCCTTTAAAGGTCACATCTACATCCTTTTCATTTCATTTCAAAGTATTCACTAGCAGAATACATTTTGCTATGAAAAGTTAATTTCTTGTGCTGCTAATGAAAGAATGAATCAGCATACGCATAAAATTAATCCTGTCAGCGCATTTATACGCAACGATTATTCATTTATGCCTGAAAATCTTAAACTTTTAAAGCGGTAATTTAATCGGGTTCCCATTAACCCCTTGTGAGCAAAATGATAATGAAGAGGTCATTAATGCAATTAAATTCTATCCAGGATCACTATAATCCTACGTAGGCCACACAAAAATAGCTTAAGTATTAGACATTGTACATAGACATTAATGTACCTAATAAAAGTATAACTTTTTACCTGTCGAGCGAAGCGTGAAAATTTTTTACCCGTTAGTTAATGTAAAAAGTGAAATTTCGATGCAGAAAAAACCCTGCCTTGCTACATTCAAACTACTGTAACTATTCGAAATTGAAAATTTATGACAAAATATTCTTAACGGGAATAGGTCATCAGAGAATATGAAATTTTTTTATGTGACAGGACAAAACATTGTGCATGTAACAATTTAAGATAAAGTGGTTAGAATAAAAAAAACTCATAAAAAAAACAAAAATCTAACTTTAAAGGGCTATACCAATTCCAATGTTAACGTGATTCATATAAAACTTATTTGTAATAATAAAACGAAGTATTTACTATGTCGAGAAGTTTTTTTGACTGTGTAGCCGACGTAGTTTTTGAGATATGGTGTTTTCAGTAACGCAAGTCAAGCAATTTTTAAGAAAAATGAAAGTGACTGTAGCAGCTAAAGGGTTGAGATTTCGCCAAAATGTTACAAAACATTTTTTGTTGGAAATAACATGAGAAATTGCGTGGTAATGTCCATGTGCGGTCATTACGGGACAATCTGTATAGTAAAAGATATAAATAATGTAAATACACTAGTAGAAATAGAGATAAAGACAAATTAATACATAATAATAGATTTAAATTGCACAAAAAACTTGTACAAACAAAATAAATACATTTTTATGTACCATTACAATGTAAAAACTGTTATAATTACACAACATATATAATATAAGAAATAATATAATATTGTAACAAGAATAAGCATAGTTGTAAACCAATACACCACAATCAATCAGTCGTATTTGCTAACAAATACTCTTCTTAAAGGAATGGGGTGTATTCCCAGTTCCAAACCTGGAACTAGCCTATACAGAACTAATCTCCCCCAGAAGCTCCCATAAAATAATCTCCCCCAGAAGCTCCCATAAATAATTTCCCACAGAAGCTTCCATAAACAATTCTCCACGTAAACTTCCTATATAACCAAAGCACATCCTCAAATTAATCCCTTAGCAAAGATCTTAACCTCCATACTAACTACATTGGCATGGTAGTTTAAAAATTCCCTTTTTCGTAACCGTGTGAAACTCTAGAGGATCACTGAACCTAGAGTAAACAAAATTATAATTGAGGCAATGCAAAGTGCATTGGTGTAAGCAATATTGCAAGTAAACGAATTCCGTGAGAATTAATTTGAATCGCGTTCGATTGGTTAGGGTGAATAGATTTATGACTAGAGTAGGGATTTTTATATGATAAGCAATTTTAAATGTACATAACAGTAAGCGAAATTTTAAAATAAAAGAACGGACTGAGCTAAGGCTCGGAACAATAGTGATCTCCTAACGGAACAAGCTAGTTGTCATTAATAACGTTGCCTTCTATTCGGCAACTAGTCTGCCTTTACAATTTGGCAGACAGCGATTGTCTCATGCATTGGCAATTCATTTAGAAATATCGGCTGCCTGTCTACTCGGACTGCGCCAAATATGTGGCAACCCAAGGGATGCCTGTAGGTGGTAACAAATCTTTTCAAATTTTTCTCTGTTGACGAGCTTATATCGTAGAAGAGTGAAGACCATCACCTTAGAAGAATACCAGCTTAGAAGACAACGTGAATCTTTACTTGGAAAACGTGCATCTTTACACCTCACCAACAGCAGAGATCTCCCGGACCGCGCCACCATCCCAAAGCTTAGGCGATTCATGGAGAAAAGACCGGATACACGGGGATACCACGACCGCAAGCGATCCCTTCCCAACAAATAGCACTACTAACAATCCTATCCGCATTTTAAAGCGTGGTAGTCTTCCCACACCTTGTCTCTCTCCCTTTGAGGATTCAATTTATGTACAGGCCAGCAGTCACGCATTTCACAAACCTTACCATGTGCGCATGAAGGAATATCGGCGAGCAAGAGAGCGTATTTTTGGTGTGGAGGAGTTTCTCCCAAAATATCTGAGGTCCACACTACGACTGAGGAAATTCTGGAAGAAGGTCCTGCGCAACAAAAACATATACGTTTCAACAACCATTGTGGACCAACCCAATGACGATTTAAGACCATACGCCAATGTCACTCTGTTCGACAACGAACAGGTGCGTGGGTTTATCGATACTGGGGCTAGTGTAAGCTGTCTGGCAGCAAATTTTGCAAGAAAAGTCCTGGCCAACCGCCAACACCACGTTGAAAAATTAAACGTGAGCCTAAAGACTGCGGACGGCACCAAACATGCAGCTGTTGGCAAAATCACAGGTTCCGTTACCTACCGTGGTACAACGCATACTATGTCCTTACTGATCATATCAACTGAGTCAGAATGTATATCTCGGTGTGGACTTCGTCCGCCTATTCTGTCTCGCCAAAGACATCTTTCGTGAGAAGCACGTTCTTCGCGATAATGGTGCAGTGTGTAACCTAGAACCAGCCAGTCCTCGCCACAAGTTATCATCGGCACAGCAACGCATGCTCGATGCAGTCATTGCCAGCTTTCCATCTTTTTCTCGAGAAGGACTGGGTCGAACTACATTGATTTCGCACGTTATTGGCGTCGGACCCAGTCGGCCCATCAAACAACGCCACTTTTCGGTTTCCCCCGCGGTGGAAAAACTTCTCTTTACAGAGATTGATAGGATGCTGGCAATGGGCGTCATCAAAGAGTCATCCGGGAGTTGGTTGTCTCCAGTAACCTTAATAGTGAAGCCTGGGAAGGTAAAAATGTGTCTGGATGCACGAAAAGTGAACCAGGTCACGGTAAAGGATGTTTATCCATTGCCACTCATCGATGGGATACTAAGTCGACTTCCAAGAGCTCAGTTTATAACTAGCCTCAACTTAAAAGACGCCTTTTGGCAGATCCCATTGGAAGAAGGGTCTAAGGAAAAGACAGCCTTTACCTTGCCGGGTCGCCCGTTTTACCAATTCGTCACCATGCCGTTTGGGTAGTGTAACGCACCCCAAACGATGCAACGGTTGATGGATAAGGTCGTCCCAGCACACTTACACCATCAGGTCTTCGTCTACCTAGATGACCTGCTGTTGATCACCGAGACTCTAGACGAGCATTTTCAGCTGCTCCAAGAGATTGCTTTGTGCCTACGTAAAGCCGGATTGACCATCAATATAGAGAAGAGCAAGTTCCTCATGAAAGAGGTGAGATACTTGAGCCATATCATCGGCCATGGTACAATCCGAACGGATCCAAGCAAGGTGCAAGCCATACAGGAATTTCCGCGCCCCACCTCAGTAAAACTGTTGCGACGTTTTCTCGGAATGTGTGGCTGGTACCGACGCTTCGTGCCAAATTTTGCAGCTATATCCACAGCCCTCACGGACCTCCTATTGCGTAAGCGACAGTTTCTGTGGGACGATGTCGGCCTCAAGGCCTTCCAAGATTTGAAAAACGCTCTATGCACCGCACCGGTTCTGCACAGTCCCGATTTCAAACAACCCTTCGCCATCCACTGTGATGCAAGTCAACATGGTGTTGGCGCAGTACTGATGCAGATGACTGACGATGGCGTAGAAGTCCCTGTTGCTTACATGTCTCATAGGCTCAACCCTGCGCAGCTAAACCACACCGTCTCTGAACAAGACTGTCTTGCCGCCGTGTTAGCTATCAAGAAACTCCGAGCCTATGTAGAAGGTCATAAATTTGAGGTCATCACGGATCATGCCTCGCTACAAGGGCTAATGACACTCCCGGATTTACATGACAGGTTGGCAAGATGGGCTTTGAAACTCCAAAGCTTCAAATTTGAAATTACGCATAGGAAGGGAAGCCAAAACGTGGAGCCGGATTCGCTATCAAGAGTTTTCTCACTAGAAGATCTCGAATTAGAGGAGGTCTCAACCCACACCATAGAGATCGATCTTTCCTCTTCACATTTCATGAGCGAAAAGTATGTAGAGCTTGCAAGACAAATATCGCCAGAGCAATCACGACTGCCGGATTTACGAGTTCTTGAGGGACTTGTATACAAGCATTGCCAGCATGTCACTGGTGACATCGCAATAGATAGAGATGCATGGAAGCTATGGGTTCCGGACAAACTGACGACCTCCTTGATACAGCGAGCCCATAATCATCCGCTAAGTGCACATGGAGGCGTCGTAAAAACCGTTAAGCGGCTCAAAGAGCTCTTCTATTGGCCTGCCATGACCAACCAGGTCGCTGCGTATGTCAGTTCGTGCGAAACCTGCAAAATGACCAAGGCGTCCAACCAAACCCTTCGAGCGCCCATGCGTCCTACCGGGATTCCAGAACGTGTCTTTCAGTGCTTGTTTATTGATCTCCTCGGACCGTACCCTCGATCGTCTGCCGGTCATACCTATATTCGGGTTGTCCTGGACCACTTATCCAAATTCACCTTCCTTAAACCCCTTAGAGCTGCGTCGGCAAAACTCATCACCCACTATTTGGAAGATTTGTTTCCCCTGGTTTGAGTCCCCGAAATCATCATTTCTGACGATGGCTCTAAATTTCGGGGCAATCTCTTCAACCAGCTCCTGGAAGAGTACGGCGTACGCCACCATTATACGGCTTTTTATTCTCCCCAGGCAAACGCCTCGGAACGTGTAAATCGTTCGGTGTTGGCCGCGATACGAGCATATGTGCACCCGAATCAGCGTGACTGGGTTCGGAAGTTGTCGGCCATCAACTGTGCGCTGCGGACAGCTCATCATGTCTCCCTTGGTTCCGCCCCATACTTCGTGGTGTTCGGGCAAAACATGATCGGGCACGCTCTACTAAGAAAAATACAGCTATTGAAAGAGCCCGAAACCGAATTGCTACATCATGAACGTATGGAGCTGATCCGCAATCAAGTGGCAGAGAGATTGGCTAAAGCTACGCAGGCACAGATGAGGGTCTACAACTTGCGGTCTAGGAAACCGTAGTTCCAGGTCGGGGACACCGTCTATGTTCGAAATTACGGACAAAGTAAGGCGGTGGACCATTACAACGCCAAACTGGACAAGAAATTCTGTAAGGCTACCATCACCAAGCAACACGGCAACGCATACTTTCAAGTAACGGGCCCCGACAACAAGGTCTGGGGTATATATCACGCCAAAGACATTTGACCCTAAACCAGAGTCTTCAGGCACGTTTGCTCCGGAGGTCGGAGCACTCATGCCTGTGTTGTAATGTGGCACAGCCGCTGGGATGGCCACCACTGCACCATGCCACCTCATGGGCAACCTGTGATACCGGTTAGTAGTTAGTGGCAGGCCCTGAAAAAAGAGGGATCCCGCTAGGACGAGACTGGATGACGAAGAGTCGTTTTTTGGAACTCGAGCGGTTCACTGGTACTAGCGAGGAAAGGAAGTCCGCGTGGTGTTAAGCCGTTGGTGTTGGATAAATTTTGGAGAGGGTGGCGTTCACAAGTGTAATTAAATAAACTAAACAGGATGAGAATCGCTAGTCGCGAATAAGCGTTATTGTATTTTCGCGCGCAAAAGTAGATCGGTCCGAGTTACATAAAATTGATAATAAAAAAAGAGTTCTGCGGAGAGTAACGGTGGTTGAAGAAGTAAGAGTGCACGCCATTTCTATCGACTATATAATGGAGGCCATGTGTGTCCCTAAAGAATCGAAGAAAAGAAAAAACGATTGATGTTAAGCGCGAATCCCAATTCAAAACATTTAACCCTTAACACGAGGTGTAGCTAGGACGGCAGTGAAGGATCGAGGGAAACGCATTCAATCAGTGTAAGTGTTGGTCATTCCAAGCCGCACATGTGCTCTGCTCCTTCCGACCAGAAGAAAGTATTTCTCACGGTGAATTCGGTGCGACATTTGTCCGCCAACAAAGTACAGTCGTCCTTCGTGAGGACAAACATAAGAAATAGCAATTTCGTTCGAATCATTATTTTTCGAGGCACTTTAAGACACGTGTGTTTTTTTTTGTAATCGCAACATGTGGAAATTTTCAAGTTTTCTGGCATTTGTTTTCGTTCGCGGTCACAGCTGAACCGAAGAATCTATTTTTTTATCCCTGAACGGTGTTGTAGTCAACGACACGAGTGATATGAGATTGCTGTGAAGTGGTCAAAAATTAATTTGAATCCTAATCACACAATAAATTTGTTTATCAATACAAATAACTCTTGGTGAAGGCGCACACTAGGATCCAGAAAAAAAGGATGCAGTATAATCGACAGACATGCAACTGCCGATCGCAGTCATCGTTGCTTCATATTCATTTGGTATCGCACACAAGGGAATGGCGACGAACCACAGGAGAGTGGTAACCACTGACCAAACAGACATAAATGTTACCTTTTTGACTATTATGTAACACATACACACAACTAAGCTGTAAAAAAACAAATTTGATTGATAATAATAGTTTTTTGTAAATGCTAAAGTATTGAGTTATAACAATTTTTTTTAAACCTTATTTCAATTTAGTTAGATGGTTCATAGACATTGTACCTATAATTAACTTGATAATTTTTTTATTATTGTCTTCTGGTTTTTTTTTATAATTCGTTTGCAATTCGAGTCTAAAGGGATATTATAGGGAAGGGTAATCCGAAATTTTTTTCTTGAAGTTAAATTGTTTATTAAACCCAAATTTAGGACCAACGATGAGGAGCGCTCGTCATCGCTAATCACTATCGGGTGAGTGATTGTTATTCATTTTGTTGTCATTTTTGCCAAATCATTTCTTGTATATACATACTAATAATAAATAATAATAATAATAAATAAATAATAATATATTTAATAAAATATAAATTTAAAAATGAACTAAAACAACCTGCGTTTCCTTGAGGGCCCAGGGACCAGGCAGACACATCTGCTCCTGGTGAGCTCCGCTGAAGTTCGGCTCCTAAGCGGAAGTGACACTGCCGTCCGAGAGAATTGTTTGCTCGTGCCGTGGTAGGTTTTTCTTCTTCTTTCTCTCTCGTCTATCGCCAGATCGATTACGCGAATCGCGATTAAAGTAGCTGATGTGTTTACTCTCTCGGGTAGGTTTTGGATCGCGGTATTCGGGTTCTCGGCGCACGCGGGATTTCGTAGAACATTTTCAGAGTAAAGTAGCCTCAATTTAGAGAATGATGTTGGTTTGAATTTTTTTGTGATGGTTATTGGATAAAACTTTCGTAATCGGGCAAGTAGATGGCTGAATCTTTGTAAATGAGATTTGGGACCTGCTAGAAAAACGTTCCCATGACGTTACGCTCTGAACTGAGCTGGCCTGCCAGCATCCATCGAATCTCTAGCCAGGTAGAGGCCGGACCCGAATTCGTCAAAAGGGTTCGATGCTATGTCCCGGGGACTTCACGTCCGTCAGGTCAACAGGTACAAACCTGTTTGCCCTGAAATTTCGTAGCGATATCGTGTCGCAATCTGTTCTTTTCCTCATTTCATTACAATATGTTTGAAGAAGGTTTCTTTTTAAAACAATGTATATTGTGCAAATATTTTTGTTCATTACTATATGCTATATGTAAGTTAAATAATTTAACTCAATTAGTCAATGAAATAAAAACTACCGTTTGGTAACGAGTACAATTTATTACTGTTCTATTGAATAAACTCTAATTCCCATTTTCCCTCACGGTAAGTTTAATTTTGCTTACTTGACAATACCAAATTCACTTACAATAACGTTGCCTCTATTACATGTTAGTTAATAGACACTGGTTAAAATATCAGGTGTATGCAAAAAGAATAAAACAGTATAATTTGCTTACTAAATTTAAATTAGGGCCGCGCATGACGGATGTGCTGACCTTACTGCTGGCCATGTGAGTAGGCAGGTATTGACACCGATAACTTTAAGATATACAATAATTGCACAAACAAGAGCTCATTAGGAAAGCCAGTTATTTTGCTGTTGAACAATGCATCAACCCGAACTGGACATACAATAATTGTGCTTTAATTCATCGATATGAACAATTAAAAACTAAAATACAATCACGAACAGTTTGTTCAAAGCCATTGATAAAAAAATTGGTTCGAAGAACAAACAAATAAATCCTTAGTCCCAAAAATGGATATTCTCGACCAAACCGAAGGCATCGTTGAAGGTCCTTCGCAACAAGAAATGTATGAAATCCTTGAACGAACGCTTATTCTACGTTTCGCGAATTCTGAGGAAAGCAAGCTTCATAAAGTATTAACTGAGCTCGAACTGGACGACAAGCAGTCATCGCATTTGTATTGGGCAATGAGATGGCTTGCCGAAGATTAACTCACGGTTAGCGTTACGTTTGCCTGCTCGAGTCTTTGCAATGTCAACTATGTCGTTGAAATTGCGGACGAATGTAGATTTCCTTCTAATGTTGCTGCCATAGAAGCAGCAGGGAATAATGCTTCAATCGAAAACCTAGCCGTGGAAGTCGCCGCGCTCGCCAAAAGAGTAAATGATTTCCAACTCAAAAATCCGCGCGACAGTAGTCACAGGTATAGATGCACTTGGTCACGATCAAGGTCAGTAATTTGTTATTCATTAAAAATATGTAAAAGGTTTGAAACGTGCCAACATCCTTGTAGTTTCCAGTCGGAAAACTTTGCAGCACCGCCTTTTGATTAATTATAGGCAAAGTGTTTGGTTTTTGGTGGCTAATAGTGTGAGTTTTGCAGTGATTCCTCTGGAAAAGGAGGACAAATCATAATCACCATCAAGTCCTAAATTATTCGCCGTAAGACTCTGAACAGTATATACACACGGTGAGCTTTTGCAAGATCTTGATCGGCGAAGAAGTACCAAATGGTTCGTTCATGTGGTAAACATTTCTTAGTTAGAGTTTAATTAATGGTGGTGAGGCCAAACAATCATCAAAAAGAAGTCTGTGGGATTTCAAAGTAGAGAGGTGAAGCAAAGAAAGTTGCTCAGCATAGGCATGTATGTAATATCAAATTTAAAGATAAGGAAACGAGTGAAGTTGTTCTGTACAAATTCAATCACAGAGTCTAAATACTGATAGGACGGTGACCATACCTGCAAGCAACATTCAACGAGGTCAGTGTATAAGTTGACGGAAGCAGAAATGTCAATTAAAATATGAGAGCGCCTTAGTACGAACGCGAAGACACATGCGATTATTGCTACAATGTGAATGAAGAGAGAAGAATGCGGTTCACAAAGACTAACTTGGCATGAACGAGAACTGATGTAGAGATCAATCCAGGAGAGGAATGGACCAAACAGGCCAAAATGAGCTAACCTTTGTAGTAAAACATTAAAGTTGACAGTGTCAAATGCTTTACTGACGTCACTGTACACTACATCAACTTGGTAACAATTGCGAAAGCCTTTGCGACAATGTGGGTAAGTTCAAGGAAATTCGTGGTGGTTGAATGGTTTGGAAGGAAACTATGTTGAATAAGAGCCAACGTACAATAACGAGCTAGGTATATTTTCTTGTAGACAATGCGTAGCTAACTTACACAAATTAGGGAAGATGCCGAAGGATAAACTAGCGTTAAAAATATATGAAAGTAGAACGCAAGTTAGCAGGATAGCGATTTGATCAATATATTAGGAAGCCCGCCTGAATCAGCGCCTACGCCGAATTCTAAAGAATCAAAAAATGTTTAGATTTCAGCCGAGTTAGTTGAAATCAGATCAAGCATAGATGGAAAGTGAATAAAATAGTATTTAAAAGAGTGCAGGCAGTATAATTTGACGAAAAAATCTCCGGAAATATTTTGCAGATTTTTACTGAGTCGAATCTTGTTAACCGTCTCAGGTAACATCATTAAAAATCCTTAACGATTACTTAAGAGAATCGACATAGGATTAAAATGGCTTTGTTTGGCTGGAGTGCAGTGGATTTTTCTTATTAGCGAAGAAATTACGCATAGCTCTCTTAATTATCAGTTTAGCTGAAGCACGATGTTTAAAACAAGACAGTATAGGTTTCAGGAATTCTATTAGATTTGATGTACCGAAAAGCTGGAACTTTAGAATTGGAAAGGTTCGATGATCGATCATCGACCGATTCGCAGAGAGCACTGGAAATACAATTGGTCACAGTAATTAATACTCCACCATCATCATTTTTTGGATAGGTTGAGGTCTTTACGATATATAGTGAAATCAGACAATAATTTAGAGCTGTTGATGGCATAGTATAGCGAGGTTTCTCTCAAACAAATAAAAGATTCATTCGACAATTAACACGAAAGATTAAGATGCTGCAATTGGGTTCGTAAACCACACACGTTTTGATAATAAATACAATTTTTTACACATATTAGGCTATGAAGCACTTGATGGCGAGGCAGTTTTTGAGATAGTCTATGAAACGAACTTCGAGATGGACGAAATGCTTTGATCAATATTTTACTTAACCAGAAGTTACTTTTGAGCATTGCTCAGGAGGCCCAGTTATTTTAAATGAGGTAATGATCTTATTCGCAATACTGTCTATTGTAAGTTTCTTACAACTTAGAAAGGCGGGATGATATAGTTCTGTGTGTCAATGGTGAAAACGACGTATGATAGTCGAGAGACAATAATTTGGACCGGTAGAGAAACAACATGCTGGATTACCAGAACTTGGCGATTCCAGCCACTGGCTCCGCAGTAGCAACAACGTGAATCGTAGACCATGGGGCAGCGGTAGCCACAGCCTGCATTGCAAAACTTGGAGACAGAAGTGGCTACAACTGTTGTGCTGCGAGTGGTCATCAACCGGATTACATATCGTAAGAGGTGATGAGAGCGGAACTTTTGAATGCAATCCAGATCACGGACCTGTAGACTTTATTCGTGGAGATTGAAATACAATAACGGAAGTAGGGACGATGAACGAAACTATAGATGGTATAAAACCACGTATTAGAAGAAGTAGCGCTACATGATGCTAAGTGTTCTTCACCCGGAGAGGCTGCAGGCGAGGCTGATTTAAATGATGTAGATATATTGTACTGCCGCGAAACCAGTAAAGTGGAGTGTTGATGTAGTATTTTTATTACGTCAATTAACGTTTTATTTCTGTATGCGTCCCAGCGATAAAATATGAGCCATCACAGAAGATAAATCTTGATCTACAGATGGTCACAAAAGTATTGGCCTGTAGTGGATCTACAGATATCTACTATAGAATTATTCCCACACAACCAATCAGCATTTTCCCACAAACTAAACCCACAAATCAATAATTAACGAGCAGTCGTAGACTAAACGAATGGATAATTTACGATTGCTTTGTAATGCTCACTTTGCAATGCTCGCTTTGCATTAAACATAATCTTCTCATACGAAAGTCCAGTTCATGATGTCACTAAAAATAGACACAGGAATGAACGTTTGTACTAGCCCATCACGATCGTACCAGATTAAGCAGCGCTTAGCGTTGACAAGTGCAATGAACGACATGCTTGGGACTATGCATGTCAACAGCAACACACAAAAGAAACTTGAGTAGTCATTACTCATGGACTTTATGATTGTTGTATTATAAATTGGGTCATATAGCAAAATGTTGATCGATATTTTGGTTGGTAGAGTAAATTGATTATATTCAATTCTTTCAGTTTAAGAGTAGGGATTATGTATTAATTAAATTAAAAATATTAGAGTAGGGATTATATAGTAAGGTGAAAAATTTGTATAAAAGAGAGTCATAGTCTTAGTTTTGACTCATCACCAAAAGTTTGAATTTTAATTATTGCCGTTGCTTGGCATTTATTAAGAATCCATTAAAAGACTAAGAATCGCCGTAGTTTGGCAAAACGCTCGAGCCGTAACTTGGCTTTAGAAGCGCAACGACTAAAGCGTAACCAGTGGCTAAAATATTAGAAATACAGGCTACCTTGGATCATGAATCCTGCGCCAGACATGTGGCAATTCACTTGTCAGTAGGTACCCTTAATATAACCCTGTTTCCTCGCTAATAATGTGCTTTACCTGTACAGCGTTAATTCACGGATCTCTCTCTCGAGGAATATAAGAGGTTCGGCGTCCAACACAGAGGACATCAAGGCACCTGAAAAGTTATCGGTGACTAATCATCTTTTACAGGCCCATCCATTATGGTCAAGGAAAAACATAAATATAGTTAATTAAACTTAAGGAAAAAATTTAAAAAAACATATTTTTAGAGAAATTAATTGATCTGTTTTAAAATTTGCTTCATTAACACCAAGAGTAATAATTAACATAAGGGAAAAAAACTTTTTAGTTGAATATATAAATGCAAACGCGCAAAAGTATTGACCCATCAAACCAAAAAAATTAGTCTTTTAATTCAAATTTAGCACTTTGTTGGGTAGCTCTTTGATTCCAGAACACTTTTAAGTCTCTGCAGCATCGAATGACTATTAACGCAGAGTACTACTGTTGTGTTTTGGATCGTTTATGAAAAGCAATCAAAAACAAACGGCCAGGCTTGTTGAGTCGCAAAGTGTTTTTGATTCACGATAATGCTCGTCTGCATTCTGCCCGTTTACCCAAAAAAATTGGCCTCATATAAATGGGACTTTTTGAGCATCCTCTTTATTCTCCTGACTTGGCCCCAAGTGATTTCCACCTTTTCCCGGCGATGAAAACAGCGTTTGGCGGCATACGATTCGACACTACAGATGACATCACCGAAGCAGTCACAACGTACTTTAAAAATTTGGACGCAAAACATTTCGACGTCGGAATTACGAAATTAGTAGATACAAAAAATGTATTGAAAGAGATGGCGACTTTGTAGAAAAGTAAAAAAATGTCTGAATTTTCCGAAAATGACCTTGTTTTTTATTTTGACCACTCCTTCCCCCCTAATCGGACCTTTAAACATACTTTCTGACTGACCCTCGTATTAACAATTGTGACATCTGCAACGAAGAAGAACAGAAAAAAAATTCACTCTTGGAGAATAAAAAGAATCAAAAAATACGCTAATGAGCTAATAAAATTAGCATAAATAAGCACCTAAACAGGAGCTTATCCAAGAAAAACTAAATAATAGCCCGATAAATAAAACACTAATATTAAAATTCAATCTTTATATAACTAAAACAGATATAAACACGTTAAACAACGATAAATAATTATTTACTACTTTTACCTAATAACAGGAAAAGAAAATAATAAATCACCCAAAATACACGCTATGAACACATCCTTCATTCCAACCCTTCAAAAATTAGGATATGAAGCAATCAAACGTTGGATATGGAAAATAAACATATATGGATATGAAATCATAATAATCCCAATACATTAAAATAACCATTGGACAACCGCAGTCATAAATTTCGTAGACAAAACTATTAAAATATATGATTCGTTAGGAAATATAGATAACGAAACACCGAAATTACTTCTGGACTACCTAAATAAGGAATCTTTAGATAAATTAAACGAACCCTATAATACTACAGAATATACCTTTGTAAACGAAAGAAATGTCCCTATGCAAGAAAACACCAATGATTGTTGAGTATTTGCATGTATCTTTGCAAGATACATTTCACAAGAAAAACCTATAAATTTCTCACAAGCATATATACCCCACTTCAGAAAACTAATGATCCCAGAAATATTACAAGGTAAAATTCTTTCATAATTACAGCACTTCACGATGAAGACATTGATGTTTACCTTAATGTTGACACACATCGCACCCATAGCTTGAACCGAAATAATGGTCGAAAAAATAGAATCCGACTCAGGCATCATCCTAATCAAAAAGGATCCCGTTAGATTAATTAAAGACCATAACCGTAATTATCACAGAGTAGACCTAAACCAGCACTTAATCAAATCACTTCCGAAATTGAAACAAACTCTCACATAATAGAAACAATAGCTACAAGACGCGGAGAATTAAACTTATTACATTTTAACATAGTTATTAACAAAATGAGAAATCGACGAAACAGAACCACGTACAAACCCCTAAAATCAAACAGAAATAAAAGATGATAAATCAACCCTATCGAAAGCGTTCACAAATGGGTTTTTGGATTAATGGATAACCAAGATTACGAAGAAATCATGGATTAAGTATATTTTACAAAAAAAGTAGTTGACGAGGTTCTTCACAAAATCGACCTCGGATTCAATTGCATTCTTATTTACTTGTACCATGGTTCGGTGTACACTGAGCATACATAAACCATTCAAACGGTTTTCAGTCATCGTTGACCTCAGCCACGTTTTAACACGACGCAGTGTGGAAAAGGACATCTCTATGTTACTTGCAGTGCAAGGTTGTGCCAAGGAAATAAGCATTGTGTTTTCTGTTGCGGAAAAGAAAATATTCGCCTCCTTTATCACTTCAGTAACATCCTGTTTTCCGAGATCTTCTGTGGTCATACCCTTGTCCAGCTTGTCCTACCACTTTTTAAACCATAGTTCGGCTTCCTGATTAAAATGAAATAAATCGTAGTATAGGCAGAAACTTTGTGCTTTTTCTTTGAAATCAACGAACGACTTAGTCAACATTGTGCTGGGATGTAGCGACATTAATCCGAATGCAGGCAGATTTTGATCACCAAAACGCTGCTCCAGTGCGGATATTAGGGAATTTAATTAGGGAATGACAATCGATCGCTTCCAAAAATCAGCAGGATGATTGGACCGATGGTGTTGGCGAGACACTATGCGTGGGACTTGTATATAAGATCCAAGGGTAGCTGCAGTTCTTATTGAAATATCCAAAACATGGCTCTCTATGTCTGCGTTGCTTCAATGATTATTTATAACAGAAATTATACCTTCAATATGATTCATGCAGGCATACATATCGATAGTTTTCGATTTTAACGCATTGGCAACAGGTTCCAATATGCCCGAGTATTTGGCTATCAGTGCCAGACATATAATGAAAACTGATTTAGTCGCAGCGCAATTCAACGGATAAGCACCTTTTCTTGTTGCTTGCCCTTCTCTAGAAATATTTGAGAGTCCAGTGACAATTTCCTCAAAATGAGCGTTAACAATGGCAATACTCTTATACTTTTGCGACCAGCTTTTTGCTGCGATTGCATTCCGGCGTTTCCACATTTGTGTGAACTGGTGTTGTGGGTTCAGCACTTCTGCGTTCCCACGTTTTACTGATGATGAATTTGCATCGTAGACATCTGGTGTGGATGAGAGTCGGATTGTTCGTTAAATTACATGGGTGTCATGCTGGCCGGAATTTATTTTCGTTGCACGAAAATAATCCTGTATAATCTACAAAATATGCAAGATTATACAGGAAAAATAAAATTTATTAATTCTTTATAAAATCTCTTATTTTACGAACCGGTATAGTACCTTTGTTAAGGAATACACCTAAAAAAGCTGTTAGCACTTCTTTCGTAGCATCGACACAGTTATTGCAAGCTTATCGTTCCTATAAGCTCTGCTGCTCTATTTTATTTTTGGCGTATTCATTTGTTTCTAGTACAATTGTTTCAAGTAGTGTATCTGTGAAAAAGGGTCTGAAATAATAGATAGGTTCCGTACAATGAACAGGTACATTAGGTCCAACAATCCTAGATCCTGTCGAAAAATTGATTTTTGATTGAGGCGGGTCTCTCTGAGTAACATCTTTCGAAGCCGTAAATCCATTTATACCACTATTCTCATTTTCATCATTTTCTTCTTCTTCACTATCGCTGGAAGTTTCTAATTGTATAACTCATCGCTTCACTGGAACTATGTCACTATTATAAATATTTTCAAAACAACCGTTTGACTTTCCATATCAAAGTCAGTGTTCAATGAGTCAAAATAAAATTCCTCATCGCTACTTTCATTTTTACGGTACATTTCTAACGGTAAATTTCTTTTTGCCGGTAAAAAAGTTTTGGTGGCTGAGAGTAGACATACGACTGAATCGATATAAAAACCTTTGGTGGCTGAAAGCAGGCATACGGTCGCAAAGAGTTAAAGTAGGTATTAGGGTTCATTAGCGTTCCTGAGAGCTCCATCGTCTAGGAGGGGGGGGGGGCAGCTGCCTACCCTACCCGTACCTCACTACGCCCATTCCTATACCCACAGCTATACCTACACCCATTTAACGCTAAGATAAAGAAATAACAACTATATTGTCCTTTGGAAATGCCATCCAAGAATTAAAGTAACATTATTCAATAAAACTAGTTAATAATCAAATCTTCTCATGTTACAATCAAATTTGCTTCGTAATCAAATTTGCCTATCTTGAATTCACATTTACTTACCGTAAGACTAATAATAACCAAATGTGGATTTCTCACATCTGCTTATCGCAAATCCAAACTCCAAGATCCATGATTTATTTAAAGTCTCAAGCCATGGGAAATTAGAGATTAGGATTAATATAAAAGACCCAATCAAGTTTTACTTTGCCTTGTCTGCGTACTTCATGAAACGAGCCAATTCTAATTAGGACGAGTAAGACGAGTGGATATAAAAAAAATATCGATTTATTTACCGCGTTGCCTTGAACGTCAACTTTGGACTTACGTCTTGAAAATGGTTAAGATTTGACCTGTTACAATTCTACTTACACTATTTCTTATTTACAAAAAATGCTTATTCCAAATTACTCAAATGCAGAGTGAAATACGATACAATGATTGAATCTTTTCCACATATGGAATTTCGATACATTGTATTTGTGGCCTTTATATTCAAATTTGGGCAAGGGATCACCACACATTAGAATAAACAAAAATGCTCGCAGTGGGTCGCGAAAACATAAACATGTGCACGACGAATGATGCATGTAGATGTAAACATGTGCGCGACGAATGTTAAATGTTTATATAAACAAGAAGAATTGAATTTCATGTGTGATGCTTTGGCAACTTCAATACGGGAATGTGTTGTGACAAAGTCACGATGTAATAAAGGTAGAGCAAAGCGTTATTCTATTAATCCTCCTCCTTTTGTTTATCCCAGCCCCGGAATCCACAGCCATTATTAAGGATATTTAATTATTATTTACAATAATCATTCATTATTAAGAATACTAGATTATTATAATTGACTTTATATTTACATACATACGGACAAACGTACAAACACACTCACAGACATCTATCTAAAAACGATGGATTTAGATTCTAGAGACCTTAAAACGTGGCGATATGTCAAAATTTGTGATTCGCGAAATCGACCCCATTACAATAACTTCCCACTGGGTAGGTAAATATAACGTAGATACGTTATATTAAGGAAAGGTGAGGCTGCTGCCGTAGCTATCAAGAGATCAAGTGGAAGAGTGTATATTCAGAATTGGTACGAGTTTGTATTCAGAGTTCCTTTTAAATAAAGTTCTATTTAATTCAAAAAACCAAACCTGTTATAATTCATGGTTTCGCGCAAAAAAAACATTATTTAATATTAAGTTTGATATATTCAAAGAATATAACTCACGCGCAACAAAAGTATCACAACTTTGCACTTTACCAGAATCAATTGGAAACGAGTCGTGATTTAATTAACTGGCGCCCAACGTGGGACTGCACCAAAGATTGTTTAATTCTAGTGTTGCAGTTTAGATAAACCAAGTTAAGCCTCAAGGTTTTAACCTTTGCAGAGGCTGGTATATGGTCCATTTTTCTCAAGTGAACTAAAAGTAACTTACAACAAACACGCAAGGAATTAACCATTCGACAACCAATTGATTTTGCCTACGTGTTTCTCTAAAAAGGTTTGAGTGACAAGATAGTATCATGTCAAATCCTAACAATTTGGTAAGACCATCTCACTTCGATCCATCGAACAACGCGGATCCTCCTCTCGAACAGAATCCCTCACCTCCACCTGAAAATAACAACAACCATATAAACAATATTGAGACATTTGAATTTATTAGTAGAACGATATTGGAAGCCTTACGCACTCAGAGGAGGCAAATATTGAACTCCCTTATGAACCCCGCCGACATAAATATTTTTTGTTCAACGTTGGGAGGTGGAAATCTTCAAAAGATACCGATCAGCCGATCATGCCTCCCGGCATGCCAGATTTCTACCGACTAAGACCACCTTCGTTTCCATCAATCACTCTCTCCATCAAATTCAATACATAGTACTTTCCAGGCGATAAGAATCGGTATAGGAGATAGTACCAAATTTGTAAGTTTAAGTGTCCTTTTAGTTAGATTAATAGTTCAGACTATATGTTTATGCATTATTTCCTGTTGATTACATGTTTGGCTTTGGCTTTAGTGGAGCTGATTGTACTTGTAACTTACCTCGAATGTTGGTCCTGATGGAGATAATTTTCAGTGTCGTTTTAAGGGAAGTTGCGTTCGCTATGTTTTTAATTTTGTCCGGTAGTGTATTGTAAAAGTTAGCTGCTTCGTTGAAGGGGTCAGTTCTGGCAAATGCGATAGGTATATTATTCATGTTTCTTATTCTGTAAGTGTTTTTCTCTTCAATTCTATCTAATTTCACAGTGGTGTATTCATTACGGATTAATTTCTTATGTAAGAATTTAGCTCTTTCCATGGAAATGCCTTGCAAACTCAATTCTTGGGATGTTGTGTAAACTTCGCTCGTTGATAATGATATTCCGATAAATATCAAAGCAAACGCAAACCTGTCCGACATGGACAAAATTCCAGACGTAGTCAAAAGTCTGAAGAATTTTTTGGGATTGTCAGGTGAACTCGGCTCTTGGAAAAAGAGCGTCGACAGTGTTCTCAAAATTTACGAAAATCTTCGTGGTACGCCGACATATTACGGTATTATTTCATGCACTAGAAACAAAATAATTGGTGACGCAGATATTACCCAAAAGCCCAATAGCACTCTGCTTAATTGGGACAAAATAGCAAAGTGTCTCACACTTCAATATGCCGATAAGTAGGATCTCGGCACACTCGAGTATCAGTTGACAGTTTTGGTACAGGGAGCAGATACTATCACAAAGTTTTACCAAACCGTCTATCATCATTTGTTCCCAATCGTAAACAAACTAGAACCTATGGATTTGGGCCAGGAGTCATCAAACATCATGACTCAATCATAGCGAGACAAAGCACTCGATACTTTCGTAAGAGGTCTGAACGGACATTTGCAAGGTTTTTAAGTATTCGTGAACCTGCAGACCTCCCACAAGCTGTAAATCTTTGTTTAAAGTTACCGAATATACATTTTCAAGTTCAACATGCGGATAATTCACAAACTTTCATGCGCAGAACTTAACAACATGCTCCACCACCAGTTTCTCTTCGAAATTTTTTTGCTTCAGTTCAAGTTTCCAGAAGAGTATTCTATCTCGAACTAGGCCGTTTCCTACGAAAACCACAACTGCCACTATTCAATAGATAGCATAATTACCAATCCCTACCACACATTTAAAATCTTCATCCTCTCCCACCTAAACCACAACCAAGATCTGAGCCCATGGATGTTGATAGATCCATAAGATCAAATGCTATAAATTACGCGGATAGACCCCGCAGACGTCATGTGATGCATAAACGTTTCCCAGCACCACGGCATCATCATGTACCTAACAAGGTACAAAAAGTCTTCTATACAGAATAAGGTAACGAAGGTGAAATATTTAAGAAGAGTACGAGGAAAACATGGAACAAACAGGTGAAGAGTCGGATCAAACTTTAGCAAAATATATCAGTTCTAATGATGAATCAAACCTCAATCACCCGGAACAGCTAGAAGACATTTATTTTTTAAAGTCAAGACACTCTTCCCTTTCATATTTCGAACTTACATCAAAGAAAGGAAAAACTCTTAGTTTTTTGATTGATACCGGATCTGATAAGAACTACATATGTATAACCACGACTTATATACGATTAAAAGCGAAAAGACCTTTTTTTTGCAAATTCAGTCGGAGGTAACATAAAAATGACGCATCATACGTACATCCAGCTTTGCGAACTATCACCCGAAAAAATCAAATTCTTCATATTGTTTCATTTAATGGAATTATTGGTAATGATACGCTTAAAAACTTGGTGCAATCATTAATACGAAAGATAATTACATGATTATCCAACCAAATATTTACACCCTCTTCAACAATACGTTTCGGAAAAGGTAGACAATATTAATGTTAGGACAGAGCATTTAAATCAAACTATGGCAACTTCATTAAATAACATCCTTTAAAAATGCTCGGCATTATTATCGGATCCAGATGCAAGTTTAACTTAACAAATGCTAAAGGCGAAATACGAACTAGCACCAATGACCCTGTCTATTCTCGATCTTACCCATACCGTAGAGCTTTGAAAGTCGAATTTGAGAAGCAGATAAATTTATTACTCGGAGATGGAATAATACGACAATCGAGGTCACTGTTTAACTCCCCAGTTTGGATCGTCCCAAAAACTGGATGCATCAGGTTAAAAAAATACCGCATGGTAATTGATTTTCGGAAATTAAACTCGGTAACCATAGCCGATACATATCCAATACCAGATATCATGGAAGTTCTCGCCAATTTAGAAGAAAATGACTGTTTCCCTGTTTTCGACTTGAAAAGTGGTTTCTACCAGATTCTCCTAAAGGAAACCGACATCGAGAAAACTGCATTTTCAGTGAGCAACGGAAAGTTTGAGTTCACTCGACTTCCGTTTGGATTAAAGAACGCACCTTCAATATTTCGAAGGTTCTTAGATGATATCGTCCAAGAGCATATAGGAAAATGGTGTGTTTATATCGAAGATATAATCATTTTCGGAAAGACTGAATGGACACTTTGAGAACCTAGCAGTAATTTTTAAAACACTGGAAGCTGCCAGTATGAAAGTTCAGCTGGACGAGTGTGAATTCCTCCAAAGTGAGATTGAATTTTTGGGGTTTATCGTTGGAAGAGGCGGGTTAAAAACAAACCTCCAAAAGATGCAGGCAATCGCAAAGATGCCTCCCCAAGAACGCTGAAAGAATTACGATCGTTTTTAGGTATGTCAGGGTACTACCTGCGTTTCATTCAGGATTACGGAAAAATCACAAAGCCCCTGACATTCCTTTTAAGAGGGGATGATGGACATGTGTTCAAGAACCTATCCAAAAATAAAATCATCCATCTAGGCGTTGAGGTTATGAATGCTTTCAATAAGCTTAAAAACACACCCGTATCCAAGAAAGTTTTTCTAGCTCACCCAAACTTTGAGAAAGAATTTGAATTGACAATCGATGCCTCTGACTACGCTTTTGGAGCGTTACTTTCTCAGAATAATCAGCGAATCACATTTTCTCACGAATACTTTCCAAAACTGAAGAACACTATGCCGCGAATGATACGGAAATGCTCGCTATAATCTGGGCTTTAAACTCGTTGAGAAATTATTTGAATGGGTCCCGGAAATTGAAAGTCTTCACTGAGCATCAACCTCTTACTTATGCTCTCAGTAGTAAAAACACCAACAGTAAGATGAAAAGATGGAAATTCATACTAGAGGAGTACAATTATGAACTCAAATGCAAACCCGGCAAGGCAAATGTAGTAGCAGACTCCCTCTCTCGACCCTCTCAGGTGACACAAATTAATTTAATGAGCTCCACCGAACATAGTGACGAAAGTTCTTTGCACAATCATCCAGACAGTAGAAACACCAATCAATGTGTTTCGGAATCAATTACTTCTGAAGACAGGTGGTGAAGATAGCTTCCAAGCCACCAATCCCTTTAATAATTACTCTAGGCATGTTATCAGTAAACCCAAATATTCTCACAAATTATTAATATCCATTCCTACAAATATCTAAATTCAAACACAATTAATGGTATTTCGATCAGGGAACAGATAATGGGCCGAATTCAACAAATTTATCCCCATCACTTTCGAGACTACCGTATCCGGTATACTCAAACAGTTGCAGAAGACATATTTAGGAAAGTTCAGCAGGAGAAATGAATCCACCAAGTTCATCGTGAAGTTCATCGCAACGCTGAAGAAAATAGACAGCAACTGATTCAAATTTTCTATTTTCCGGAAATGTGGGCGAATATGAAGAATACAGTGAAACGTTGTAAAATTTGCCAAGAAAATAAATCTAATAGGCACCCTAATACACCCTTCTTGAATTTCACACCGATTCCCACATATCCTGTTCATACAATTCAGATTGACATTTTCTCTACGGAAAATAATCGGATCCTCACCACGCTTGATAAATTTACGAAATTCACCCTGATCAAAATAATCGCTTCAAAATCTATCGAATATATAAAACAACCTTTATTGGATATATTGTTTTTATTTTGCGTGCCTGAGAATGTAGTCATCGATAACGAAAGACCACTCAGGTCAGTATCCATAGCTTCCCTTATAGAAAACGAAAATCAAAATTAAAGTTTACAGAACTCCTCCATAGCAAAGTGAAGTGATCGGTCAGGTTGAACGCTGGCATTCTACTATTACAGAAATCATGAGATGTTTAAAAAAGACCATTGTTATTCTTTGAAAAACTTCTGCAACGAGCAACCAATGAATCTAACTTCACCATCCATTCAACTACTAAAAAAACCCATAGAATTATTTTTCGCCAGAACCCCAAGACTTGATGTGAAAGTTTTGAAAAGACAAGGCTAAGGCAAACGAAACACAGAGTTGAAAAATCACAACAAAAACAGGCAATCTCCTAAATTATTTAACATTTGTGAGTTAGTGTATGTAAAAATACACAAACGAAAGGGTTCTAAGCTTACACCTAGATACAGGAAAGAGATAGTGAAAGAAGATAAAAATTTCACCATCTTTGCAGAAACTGGAAAAATAATACATAAATGTAACACCATTATCGCCAGTGCATGGAACAGGATAGCAGGTAATCCAGATCACAAAAATTTTGTAACCATAAAGGAAAAAATCACGAATGTTTTCCAAAACAACAACAAACAGGTGGCCATAAACAGATTGAAAAATGATCGAATTGATAATATCACAAAAGTAACCAACAAAATTCAAAAGTTCATAAAGGAAAATTATGAAATAAATCATATGAAATTATTCGATATCCAATATATATTAAAGTTAATAAAAGAATTAGAAAATATAAATTATGCAGTTCGCTGGGCAAAACTAGGTTTAGTAACCTCACTTATTTTGTCAAAATCGGAAATCAATCTCGCCAGTAAAATACTAGATAAAGAAATGTTAACATTTACAACAATAGAAGAAGCACTAGACTTTTCAGAAGTAAAAATAACTACAAACAGCTCTTCGCTGCTATATATTTTAAACATCCTTTCTACAACCAAGAAAATATATGATACTTAGCTAATAAAACCAGTCAAGAAATATCTGGTTAGTGAAAAACCTTTTAATTATGTAATCAAAAACGATGAAAAAATTTATGGTGTAAAAAATACTTGTAAAACACTTCATCTACTTTCAATTTGTAAAATTTCAAATGTAGTAGACATATCAAACTCATCATGTATTGCAAATCTGATCAAGAGTCTCAACGCAACAGCCAGCACATATCATGAATAGAAGAAATCGCAACAGGTGCCGTCTTACTCAACCAGCTTTTTGGTACTCTAGATGCAACAAACACGTCGTACAAGCTCAATTGCACCTTTCTAATCAAATATGAAAATGCCAATGTAGCAGTCAACGGCAAGAAATTCATATCCTAAGAAATGTTCACCATGCAAGTGCTCCCAGTTATACTCCAGTCATCTCCAGAAAGTAAAGAATATTTTGAATTATTGTCCTTAACACTTACGAGATAAAAACTCTGCAAGCTGAGAAAACTGCGCACCAATTTGCCACCTACAGCATAATATCAATTTTCAGTATTCTTGTGATCATTATCAAAATTTTCAAATTATGTCACCATTACAAAAATAATAAAAAACATCAAAATAAATACATTCAGAAGCACTCCAGAAAATTACCATACTTCAAAGTTTAACGATCTCTCATATTTCTGACAATTGTGGACAATCGAATCAAAGGGCGGAAGAGTTAACACCTGAACCGGAAATCTACCTGCACGAGCAGCACTCCACCAACAATACTGTGCACGCGCAACAAAAGTATCGCAACGTTGCTTTTTATCAGAAGCAATTCGAAACGAGTAAATCTAAATAAGCGAAATTTACGTATTTAAGTTATTGTAATTAGCTAGATTAAGTTCTGTTATTTTGTATCTCGGTTGCAATAAAGTTCAGGGGTCACTCCCTAATATTTTTTTTAAATAATTAAAATAGTATTTTAATTAACTGGCACCGCTACCCCAACATTGTAGTGTTTCGCTGACATGGTCTTGCGTGAGTCATGATGCTGCTTTGCATATCTCGATGACATCCTCATTGCATCGAAGAACATGAAAGGGCATGAGCATCATATCTGAAAAGTTTTTCAGTTACGGAAAACTACGGAATGAAAATGAATTCAGCGAAATGCGTTTGTGGCTTTTCCAGATGAAGTTTCCGTCAACTACTACCGAAAATGAATCTGAACTACTGATGTCTTAAAGTGCGTACCTCGTAGATATAAGAATGATAAACGCCCTGCAAAATTGGAAGATGCTGTAACAGTAACGAAGGCGTATAAAACCATTTACAATCTCCCTATGCTAACTCCAACGAGCGAAGTTTTCAAAACAGCCAAAGAATTGAATTTGCAAGGTATGATTTTCATGGAAAGAGCTAAATTCATACATAAGAATTTACACCGTAATGAGTATACTGCTGTGAAATTGGATAGAATTGAGGGGAAAAACACTTACAGAATGAGAAACATGAATAATATAGCTATAGCATTTGCCAGAACTGATCGGCTAAAAGAAGACCCCTTCAACAAAGCAGCTAACTTTTAAAATACACTACCGGAAAAAATTAAAAATATATCGAATCCAACTTCCTTAAAAACGACACTAAAAAAATATCTCCTTCAGGACCAACTTTCACAGTAACATACAAGTACAATCAGCTCCAAAGGTAGTCATCAAATTATCTATTCTCTCACGTCAGTCGAATGTGCATAGCTTACATTATCCTCAGATGCATTAGAAACAGCAATTGGCGCAGTTTTTGAACAATATATTAACGTGTGGAGGCCATAGGGTTTGTTTTCAGAAAGATTGTATGCCTCACAAACAAAATTAGTGCATATGACAGAAATCTGATACCTTTATAGGTTACATATCCTGTCCAACACCCAAGTCTCTATTATTGAAAAATGCATATTTATATTCCTAAAATTAATTATTTTAGTTCCCATGGAAGCTTTTAGCATCCTCGTAAAGATTATTGTAAACATTTAAACACTGAACGTGCTATTTTTCAGAACAAGCTTTTCACCTGATCGACATCGAATGTACAAGCATCTGAGGGAAGCTAAAGTAATACAAATTAAGTTTTCACGGTTGCTTATCGATCAGAAGCTTTAAAAGGCCGATGTACTGTAGTAGTTTGTTAGTTGATAGACAGAGTTGTACCAGTAAATATTAAATATATTATTTTTCCTAAAAGTCCGCATTTATCCACATCTATTGTCTTCAACTCACCGTGATAGTGTTAAAACACCTACCAAACATTCCGTCAAAAGACAGAATTACCACACTTTGGTCGAAAGTTATTCGAAAGGAAGAAATGGAGGCAGCCGTAATGGAAAAACTAGTCATCGCACTAGAAAACCTTGCGACGATAAACCGACAAACGGTCGGCGACAGATCAATTCATGTTTTTAAAGAAATTGAATACATTAATCCATTCGACGGAGACAGGCAACAACTTACACAATTTTTAAACTGTGTTGGAACGCATCTTATAAATGTTAAAGGTCAAGGAAGAAAAGCGGAGCTATTCCAGGCAATCTACAATACCAAAATTGTGGGACGAGCAAAGGAACTATTACTAAATAATGCATCTCAATCGAAGTTCAATCTTTAATTTAAACTTTCAAATCGAAATTTTTTTACGATATTAACACCTTTTCGACTTAGGAATGTAATTCGCGAGAAACTAGAGAAACATTTTACGCACTCCTTGTGAATCGAATAAAACAGATTGTTTCGAGAAACTTATCTAGAGAAATAAGAAATGAATTTGATCTACATAAAATTAAAAAACGTTTTATATTTTTTTTTTTTTTTCGTCGTTGGGAGATGGAAATCTTCAAAAGATACCGAGTTGCTCCTGCTTCTCGGCATGTCGGATTTCTACCGACTAAAACCACCTCCGTTTCCTCCAAAAAATCTTTACTCCATAGTTCATTGCTTGCACTGTCCGTGTGCAATTATTTCCTGAAAGCTTGTTCATTTAAATAGTACTTCCCAGACGATGTATATCGGTATAAGGGATAGTACCAGTATCTCATACGTTGGTTATGACGACACATATTTAGACAAAGAATTCTTGACCTCAGACCGAAGACACACACTAGCTAAACAACACACCAATACTCGACATAATCAAAACAACTTCCACCCTAAACGTCCTCAGTTTAATAATCCCACATTTAGTAATCGTCAAAACACCAATTCCGAGACATTTAGGCAAAATCGAAATTTTCCATCCAATCATTATGGGTTCAGAAATGAACAAACAACCTACTCTGGTCAGTTTCGAAGGTCAATATTCAATCCATCAGGCCAAGTATGAAATGTAGCTCAGCGACCTGAACCTATGGAAATAGGGCAAATTAGTCACAGCCAAGAACAGGGACTCAGTGAAGAGGTTCATAATATTGAACCTGTTTTTTCTAAACTAAGCCTCGGGAATAAACTATTCGTAACTTTAACAATTGATGATATTAGATGCAGAGGGTTGATTGACACAGGTTCCACAATGAGCATAATTAATTCTAGCAAGATTAATCGTCAAAAATTCAGGGTATTTGAGAAAATTCAAATGAAACTCCAAACTATCAATAACGCGACTACAGAAACGGTGGAAAGAGTGATAACGACTATACCCAGAGAGTTCAACTACGACCTCCGAGGGGCACTTAAGTGGTATAAGAGGGATTTAGGAGATGATACGATGTTCTAATTGGTATGTGTATATTAGGCAAAATTGTCCAAGTGCTAGATTTCAACAAAAAATACATGATTCTCAATAATGGGACCAAAATTCCCATGTTTTCAGCTGAAAACGAAGCAACTTTAGATTGTTTTGAACTCAGTTCTAACTCAAACGGAATAGATCTAAATCACTTAAACGAAGAAGAAAGGAAATCAATTAAAATGTTGTTGGAGAAATTTGAAAATTTGATATACAAGGATGGGGATCAGTTAACTAATACTGATTCGATAACTCACGAAATAAGGACAACTACCGATCAACCAATTAACGCAAAATTATATCGACAACCACCAAGGCACGAGGAAGAAGTAAGACGTCAAATAAAAGAAATGGAACAACAAGGGATTATTAGCAAGTCTAATAGTCGCTACGCGTCACCTATAGTAATAATTGCAAAGAAGCTGGATAATTCGGGAAAACAAAAATTCAGATTGTGTGTCGACTATCGCAAACCAGACGAGATAACCATTGATGACAAATATGACAAAAAAATAGTATACTGGATAAGCTGCGAAGAGCACAGTACTTTACTACTCTAGATTTAGCTAAGGAATATCACCAAATCAAAGTACATCCGAACGACATCTCAAAAACGGCTTTCGTCACTCCTAACGGACTGTACGAGTATATCCGGATAACATTATGCCAATACATCGTTTAATTTTCAAAGATCCTAAAACTCAACCTTATCAACCACCCGATTCTCAAATTCCCCGACTTCGGTAAACCTTTTACGCTATTTATCGAAGCAAGCAACTATGCACTGGGAGCAGTTTTAAGGCAGAATAATCAGCCAATATGTTACGCTTCAAGATCATTGAATGACCATGAAAAGAATTACTCCGTCACTGATAAAGAACTCTTAGCGATACTATGGGCCGTTGGGTACTTAAGGCCATACTTATGGGGAAATAAATTTAAAATTGTTACCGATCACCTACCAATAAAACATCCAAACAAGAAGTATACGAGAAAAGAATTTAGCCAAAGGACTCAACGATGGCTGCTTAAGCTACAAGAGTACCATTCCGAAATCGAATACCTGAAGGACAAAGAAAACAAAATAGCAGATTTTCTAAGTAGGATACCTAATGCTAATAACAAGGACGAAAGTGAAGAAAAAAAATATATCAACGATGTTTCTGGCAACGCCACTGTTCACTCGCAGGCCCATATACCGATCAAGGAAACTATTGTGAATAACTATAAGACTCAATTAATGTTAACTTACGACGTGGACAAGGAGATTGAGGATAGAGACGTCATGTTTAACAGTTATCTAACTAACCAGGAAATCTCACTTAAGACTAGCTCTTGTATGTTTTCGCATACGCATCCTTTTTTTAATATAAAGTAACTTCCTAATACCTTTTAATTGTAAATTAATAACGATGGTTGTTACCGTTCTTTATTTTTCTTATTGCCATCCTATTACCCAATTTGGCACTGAGGCAAGGACCCAACAATGACAGAATTCTAGGAACAAAGGAATAAATGACCATCCGACAAAGATTTCACTTGGAGCACAGCAATCCGAAATAAATAAAATAATTACTTTATGCCACAATTACTCTACACCATAGCATTCATAGCTGGCCACGTTAGCCGTCACCCTGTTTTATTGATTTTAGTCAATTTGGCTATGAGACGCCAAGAGGACGCTGGATTGATTCTAGAAACAAGGGAAGATCCTACCATTAGCTATGATATTGCTCAATTACAACCGTTTTTCATTATCCAACCGTTCAACAACGAGTTTCTAGTATAATTTGCATATATAAATGATCGAACAATTTGCTGATTACTATAAATAAATGTATATGTAGTTGAGCATTGCTGATTTACCTTAAACTAATTAAATCGACAATTATTCAAATAAAAACAATACTCACCTGTGATCGAACACGCGACGACGACAATTATTCAAAAAGAAATACAATACCCCGTCCGGGGATCAAACTCTTGACCCCTAGATCGCCAGCTAGTAGCGCTGCTACCTACACTGCACCGCTTCTATCAGATGCAAAAACTTACTAATGGATAAGCGACGCTAAAAACTTTAGAAGCGTTTTTCTCAAAAAGGGGGAGTGTTGCGGTCCATTATTTTAAGGATCGAATATCCTTGACGTCTTCTACTTGTGTGTCAAATTTCATCCAAATCTGAGACTACAAAGCCGGAGCCTCTCCTAGTTAGAGATAAATAGAACTAAATATTTTTATGATAAATCTATAGAATACGAAAATGAATTACAACCGTTGAACAATTGTATCACTCAAAATAACTGTAAACTTCGAGAAAATATTTTACCAAAAATTTATAGTGTAGTGCATCCCTAGTTCCAAACCTGGAACTAGCCTATACACAACTAATTTCCCACAGAAGCTTCCATAAGTATGTTCCCACATAAACTTCTGTAAGCTTTCTATTACACCAAAGCACATCCTCAGATTAATTCCTTAGCAAAGATCTTTACCTTCATACTAACTACATTGGTATGGTAATTTAAATTTCCCTTTTTTGTCACCGTGTGAAACTCTTAGAAGATCATTGAACCTAGAGTAAACAAGAATATAATTGGAGCAATGCAAAGTGTATTGGTGTAAGCAATATTGCAAGCGACGAATTCCGTGGGAAATAATTTGAATCGCGTTCGATTGGTTAGGGTAAATAGATTTAAGACTAGACTAGGGATTTTTATATAATAAGCAATTTTAAATGTACATAGCAATAAATGAAATTTTGAAATAAAAGAACGGACTGAGCTGAGGCTCGGCACAATAGTTAACTCTTAACGGAACAAGCTAGTTGTCAGGTGCTAATAAAAACGTTGCCTTCTATTCGGCAACCAGTCCGCCTTTACAAATTGGCAGACAGCGAATCGCCTCATATCTCGGCAATTCACTTTACTTAGAAATATCGGCTGCCTGTCTACTCGGACTGCGCCAAACATGTGGCAACCCAAGGGATGCCTGTAGGTAGTATCTAATCTGACTCAATCCTCTCTCTGTTGACGAACTTCTATCCTAGAAGAGTGAAGACCATCACTCTAGAAGAAAACCAGCAAAGACACAGCCGTGAATCGAGTTCGCAAAGCAACCAAATGAACAACCAGCTTAAAGGTTCACGAGGAACATTACTTGACGATCCTGCCAGGAGACGAAATAACTTATACTGCAATGGCAGACTTTAACATTGAGGCAGCAATCGAAACAATACCGAATTTCGACGGTAAATTTTCTGAGCTAGAGACTTTTCTAATAGTAGCGAAACTCATCGGTAAAAGACTTTCATCAGAAGGAAAAACAGAACTATTAAACTTTGTCTTACATGTGAAACTTAGCCCTAATTTTAGGAAATCGTTGAACACCTCAGACATTTCAGACTTGGACAATTTTGAAACTGAACTGATACTAAAACACAAAAACCCAAAAACTATTCCACAAATACACACCCAATCGTCTACAGTCACACAAAAACTACTACCTATTTCTGTTTACAAAGAAAAAATATTGAATTTAGTCAATGAGCTAAATCAGCTTCAGATAAGTGAACTAGGTCCGAACCCAATCCAGGCTGCAAAACAAGCCATACAAAGCGTAAACTACACATACGCATTAACAGTGTTCAAAAACGGTCTGAACGACCAGATAAGGGAGACCATATTCGCTGCGAGACCTAAGAATCTAGGTGAAGCAATTTCTCTTGCCACAGAAGTTGAGAGTACCGAAACGCAGCAAAATAGTGTTTTACATATAAACAGATATGATAGGTATCCAAACAATAGAAATACAAACCATACAATCAGAAATGATTATAACACCCAAAATATCAGACATAGACCACGTAATCGCTTTCAAAATAATCAATATGTAAATAATCGAAATTTCGACGGTAATAGACCCGCTAATAACCAACATTTCAACAATAAAAATTTTACCCGCGCTAGAAATTTCCAAACGAATAGAAATTTTAACAACTCTAGAAATAGAAATAAATAACAAGGAAAATTCGCGTAATATCGGACCAGGGAAACTCGACAGCTTCCCGAGAGGAATTAGGCAACCTCCTGGAAGAATAAAGGTGAATAAAGCCAAAAATAATGTAGAAAATAAAACTTACAAAATATATAGGATTACGGGTATTAGCACTAATTACGTAAATATTTATAATAAAAATGAGAATAGACACATGATGCTACTAATAGATACAGGTGCAGACAAATCAATATTAAAAAGTAATAGTTGAATTCGCAAAAATATCGATATTCAGCCCGAAAATAAATGTAAACTCACGGGCATAACAGAAGAGACTACAATGTCTCTGGGAACAACCCAACAACAATTCATCATCGAGAATGAGATGATAACAAATACTTTTCACATAGTAGATGAGGACTTTCCAATTGAAACTGATGGTATATTAGGAAGAGATATCCTCAGTAAATATATGTGCAAAATAGATTTCGAGTCTTATACTATTACCTTTTGCATCCTTGACAAAGATGTTACAATCCCGATGTACACAAGAACAATCAATTTGGCACATGTTGTCATCCTGGCTAGAACTGAAGCCATGATACCAATTGGAATCGATAGATCCGAAGACAGTATCATTCTTAACAATGAAATACAAAATGGAGTATTTTTAGGAAACTGCATTATCCCATCAAAAGGTGTGTGCCACATTAAAATGCTCTACACTAACGACCACGGCATAACACTAACAAATTTTAATTTAGAAGTAGAACCTTTGAAAATTACAACATTTTGAAAACAAAAGAAAATTGCGACAACAAGCGTTTAAACCGGTTGCTAGACGTCATAAGTACAAATAGCTTAGATGAACAAGCAAACACGAGCTTGCTAGATATTATTAAACAATATCAAGATGTTTTTCACCTTGAAGGGGAACAACTAAGTAAGAATAACTTTTACAAGCAAAGGCTCAATACCACTGACGATGCACCGGTATACGTAAAGAATTACCGATTACCACAAACACAAAACGAGGAAATACAAAAATAAGTCCAACAGTTGGAGGATAACGATATAGTAGAACCTTCTATAAGCCCATACAACTCATCATTGCTAGTCGTACCAAAAAAAAAGTTCTGACGGTACTAAGAAATGGAGACTTGTTGTTGACTTCAGAAAGTTGAACGACAAGATAGTCAATGATAAATTCCCATTGACAAGGCTGGAAGATGTGCTCGACAAACTGAGTAGAGCAAGGTACTTCCCCACCTTAGATATGACGAGTTCTTTCTACCAGATTGAACTGAAGAAAGACTCCAGACTATTGACAGCATTTTCCACTAGCAACGGACACTATCAGTTTAAAAGGTTACCATTTGGGCTCAAAATATCCTCAAACAGTTTTCAAAGAATGCTTACCATCGCACTAACTGGTTTAAGTGATTCAGCTTTTCTTTATGTCGACGTCATTATGGTATTTGGATGTAGCATCAAACACCATAATGAGAATCTATCAAAGGCTCTGCAAAAATTACGCAGATACAACCTCGAACTGAATGCAAAAAAGTGCCACTTCCTAAAATCAGAAGTCATATAATTAGGACATTCGATTACAGCAGACGGTGTACGAACTGACCCTGCTAAACACGTGGTGATAAAAAGCTGCCCAATCCCTAAAAATTCAGATGATGTCAGAAGATTCGTAGCATTTTGCAACTATTACCGGTGTTTCATCCCAAATTTTGCAGAAACGACAAAGAGCTTGAATTCTCTGTTGAAGAAAAAAGCACCGTTTTTTGGAAAGGAGAGCGGCAAAAAGCATACGATCTACTTAAACAAAAATTAATCTCACCACCAAAACTCCAATACCCAGATTTCGAGAAACCTTTCATTTTGACCACTGACGCATCAAATTTTGCACTAGGTGCGATTCTGTCACAAGGAAAGATCGGTTCTGATTTACCAATCTCACTGAACTGAGCAAACCAACCATTGAAAAGGATTTTTTTGGCGATTCACTGGGGTATAAATTTCTTCAGACCATATTTGTATGGACGAAAGTTTACAGTAGTATCAGACCATAGACCTTTAGTATCGTTCTTCACACACAAAAACCCATCCTCCAAGTTGACGAGAATAAGATTAGACTTATCGGATTATGATTTTGAAATTGTGTATAAAAAGGGTAATATCAACACAAATGACGATACATTATCAAGGATACAAATAGACTCAGAAATACTAAAATCAATGATACCTCCAACGAACGATGAAATTATCAGTAAAAAACTTATGGCGATAACAAGAAGCGAAGCGATAAAACAACAAAATAATAAAACAAATACTAAAATCGATAACGACAACGACAAGCGAAAACGAGAGACTGATCACCTCTATGCATTCGATTGCAGGTCGCTATCCGCTATAACAGGGGTATTAAAAGTAAAATTTAATATGTTGCGCAACAATGAACAAAATATAATAATCTCAAAAGAGAAAGATGATTTAATGGTCCACTTTAGTAATAAAGCTCGCGGGAAATACGTTTTCGCCAGCGATAAGCATAATGTGAAAATTCGCGATAATCTTAACGATAAATGAAACACGAAACTAGTTTCTGTATTGAGGAAGTTAATGAATTATTCGCAGAATAATAATATAAATGAGTTAGCTCTATCTATGGAGGGTATGATATTTAGGTACGTACTCAAGGAAGAATTTAAAAAAATATACAATATGTTGCAACGAGATATGGATATCCAATTAAGAATAATGATATATACACCCCCTAAAAGAATTAATGATATCGCCACACAACGAAAACTTATTGAAGAATTCCACGAATCACCATATGGTGGACATACAGGAATACGCAGAACGCTTCTTAAATTAAAACAAAGATACTGTTGGAAGGACATGAGTAGGCTGATAAAGCATTACATCAACAATTGCGATAAATGCAAATTCAATAAAATAACTAAGCACACAAAGGAAAGAATGATGAAAACCGATACACCCTCTACTAGTTTTGAAATAGTGAGTGCGGACATCATTGGTTCTTTAAGACTCTCAAATAACTATCGATACATACTAACCATACAATGCGAATTAACTAAATACATCACAGCTATAACCATAGAAAATAAGGAAGCTAAGACAGTAGCAAAGGCCTTAGTAAACAATTTTGTACTACAATACGGTCATTTAAAAATTTTAAAATCCGATTTAGGGACAGAATTTACCAATAATCTCCTAAAAACATTTGCGATTTATTACAAATTGAACAAATTTTTTCAACTCCGTACCACCACGAGACATTAGGTGTAGTAGGAAGAAACCACCGTGTCCTCAATGAATACCTGTTATCATTCGTTGATGACAATAACTGGGACGAATGGATACCATATTATTCATTCTCGTATAATACAACCCCACACGTGGACACTAACTACACACCATACGAACTAGTTTTCGGAAAACTCTCACACTTACCGACCGACACTTTCGAAAACACAGACAAAATTTATGACATAGAAAACGAATGCGAACGAGTTGAAACTACGATTAGCGATTTCTTAAGCAAAAGCAAAAAGCATTATAGAGGAAACTAAATTAGCTAGAAGCAATAAAGAAGTATATACGAAACCTATTAAGCTAGATATTGGTGATCTGGTAATAATAGCAGCTGAAAACCGTAAAAAACACCAGAAACCATACACAGGCCCATATATAGTAAAAGATATAAATAATGTGAATACACTAGTAGAAATAGAATATAAAGACAAATGGATACATAATAACAGACTTAAATTACACAAAAAGCTTGTACAAACAAATTAAATACATTTTTAAATACCATTATAATGTAAAAACTATTATAATTACACAGCATATATAATGTAAGAAATAATATAATATTATAACAAGAATAAGCATAGTTTTAAACCAATATACCACAACCAGTCAGTCGTATTTGCTCACAAATACTCTTCTTAAAGGAATGGGGTGTAGTGTATTCCTAGTTCCAAACCTGGAACTAGCCTATACACAACTAATTTCCCACAGAAGCTTCCATAAGTATGTTCCCACATAAACTTCTGTAAGCTCTCTATTACACCAAAGCACATCCTCAGATTAATTCCTTAGCAAAGATCTTTACCTTCATACTAACTACATTGGTATGGTAATTTAAATTTCCCTTTTTTGTCACCGTGTGAAACTCTTAGAAGATCATTGAACCTAGAGTAAACAAGAATATAATTGGGGCAATGCAAAGTGTATTGGTGTAAGCAATATTGCAAGCGACGAATTCCGTGGGAAATAATTTGAATCGCGTTCGATTGGTTAGGGTAAATAGATTTAAGACTAGACTAGGGATTTTTATATAATAAGCAATTTTAAATGTACATAGCAATAAGTGAAATTTTGAAATAAAAGAACGGACTGAGCTGAGGCTCGGCACAATAGTTAACTCTTAACGGAACAAGCTAGTTGTCAGGTGCTAATAAAAACGTTGCCTTCTATTCGGCAACCAGTCCGCCTTTACAAATTGGCAGACAGCGAATCGCCTCATATCTCGGCAATTCACTTTACTTAGAAATATCGGCTGCCTGTCTACTCGGACTGCGCCAAACATGTGGCAACCCAAGGGATGCCTGTAGGTAGTATCTAATCTGACTCAATCCTCTCTCTGTTGACGAACTTCTATCCTAGAAGAGTGAAGACCATCACTCTAGAAGAATACCAGCAAAGACGCAGCCGTGAATCGAGTTCGCAAAGCAACCAAACGAACAACCAGCTTAAAGGACCACGAGGAACATTACAATAGAATCGACGAAAATACTACTATTTTAAAAAAATATAAAAGAAGAAGAATTATTAAATGAATGCGATGAAAGAGAAATTAAGTTTATTGGTAGTTATATAGTAATAGTTAATAACTGCAGAATAAATATTTTAAATAAAACATGAAGCAACCATATTACAAAATATGTTGATAAGATATTACAAACAGAAGAAACAACGCACAACTCTACAAAACAATTAAATTTTGAAAATATCATTTTGATTAATGTAGATAATTTGAATTATATCAATACTTTAAAATTTCACCAAAAAATGAATCATATTGTTAGTACAACCATCTTTGTTATTTTCAGCGTATTCGTTAGCTTAGTAATACTTACCATAAAGTTGAAAAAGATAAAAATGAAAATTTCAATGAAATACTGTAATAAAAGGATGCCAGAAGCTGACAAAATTACGGAGAATTTTTCATTAATACATAAGATATAATCTGTCCAACTCCCAAGTCTCTATTATTGAAAAATGCATATTTCTATACCTAAAATTAATTATTCGAAGCATTAAGCGAAAGCCCATTGGAGGAATGCATAGATGCGTAGAATACAACCCTAATTTTGTCATTGTGAAACACGACATGATGTGAAACGTAATAAACTATTTGATTATTGACTTCGGTGGCCTCCATCCATGTGTTCTAGGTGTAAATACTCCGGCATAAACTTATGTAAGCTTCTTTTAAATTAGTATTTTTAACGAAGTGCTTAGCTAGCCTGGACCCAGAGCTTAAAGCTATTTATCTGTAACCTGGGAAAAGCACTTTGAAGTGTGTTTCGGGAAAGTGTTTTTCGCAGGCTGCTTCTCTCTCCGAAAAGTAAGTTTCCAGTGGATTTTTTTCAATCTCTCGTTGCTTCGCCAAAGCATTTAAAAGGCTGTTTTCACTTCGAACAAAATAACTATTCACAAAACAACTGTCAGTATAATCGGATAACTCAGATACTGTTAAGCCGACTAATATCCAACCCAATTACGTATTTTGTGCTAAGAGTGCACTGGGTGGAACACGTTTGATGCCTTTGAGAGCTCTGCATGCGCAAGCCTCTACTTTAAGAAGACATTCTATAATTTTGGGTCTAGTAAAGTCTGGATCAGATAATTTTAAATTATGCAGATGAAGCCAGTGTGAGGGTTTAATTTATCTTAGAATGTAGCGAATGTACCTCCTGCCACCGTGTACCCATACACTGAACTGCACTGAAATACGGTTTAAATTGAACCGTATCATGTAATTACGTAACTGCGCGTGCCTACTAGATACGAAACAGCATATCATGCTATTTTGCTTCGCTATGTAAACACTCTTTAGCACAATTACGCCGCGCCTAAATATCACGCTCTGCTACAATGTTCGTTTTTTAATTTATTTCAAGAAGAAACAAAAACAAACGATAATCTTTTTAGACTGCACGGTATACTTTTATTACGGTTGCGATTTTTATTAGTGGTTCGATGTTGACACGGTGGCGTCCGAAACTCGTCTGGGAAGTTTTGATGGCAACTGGTTTGATGGCATTGGCGCTTCAACAAAAATATAGTTATAAACAAAAACAAGATTAATCTATAGAATTGTAATGTATGTTGATGATGAATTGTTTGGTCATTGGATGAATTGCCTTCGTGATCTCGTCTTCGGATGTACTCTTCCAGAGTGATGGTCTTCCTTTATTTAAAGACGGGAATTAGTACAATAGAAGGTCGGGACTGATTTCTGTAACACCTACAGGCATCTGTTAGAATGCCGCATATTTGGCGCAGTCCGAGTAGACAGGCAGCCGGTATTTCTAAAGTATTGAATTTGCCAAGATGAGAGGCAATTCGTTATCTGCCAACTAGTAAAAGGCAGTTTCTGCTCCTTTACTCTAAACTGTGAACTTTGCCGCTGGTAGGCAACGTCGCTTAATTAAAAACAACTTATAGTTCTACGTTGTAGAATAAAACTGAGGCTGAGCATAAACCCAACTCGTTCTTTTATTTACGAATTTTGCTTATGCTAATACAATAAAAATTGCTTATTGAATAAAAATCCCTACTCTAGTTCTATGTTAAGTTATCTAAACCAATCGATCATGGTTCAATTCCGTTCCCACGGAATTCGTCGCATCCAGTATTGTTTACGTTGCTTTGACCCAATTTGATTATTTGGATCAATGCTCTGAATGAACCGTTTACCATGGGTAGTTTGAGTAAAAGGGAAATTATCAAAGACTCATTTGGTGTATGTATTGGGATCGATTTGGTTGGTTTGTTAGGTTATGTAATAAAGCTTATAAAAGCTTGTGAGGGAAATTGTTGTGTATGGGATATTTTTGGGTTCGGGACTAGGAATACCCTATACCCCATTTCTTTAAGAAAGTATTTGTTAGCAAATACGACTGATTGGTTGAGGTAACTTGGCTTAAACTATACTTAATGTAGCGTATAGATATACATATATATATACATATATATATTATATATATATATATATATTATATTTATATATTTTTGTAATAACAATAGTTTTTATATTAGAGCTTAATTAAATACAATAGTTTAAATACATTTACTTTGATTGTACAAGATTTTTGTATCATTTAAGTCTGTTATTGTGTATCCATTTATTTTTGTTCGCTATCTCTAATAGTGTATTGACGTTATTCGTGTTTATTACTTTATATGGGCCTTTATACGGTTTCTGGTTTTTCTTCCTGTTTTCTACTGTTATAAGTACTAGATCACCAATGTTTAATTGAAGAGGTTTTGTATATGATGTTTTATTGCTCCTAGCTAATTTTGTTTTTTCTATTAGTTCTCTGGCTTTTGCTGCAGATACTTTTAATATTAGCTTCAACTCATTCGCGTAATTCTCAATATCATAGATTTTATCTGTGTTGTCTAGAGTGTCATTTGGTAAATATGAAAGTTTTCCGAAAACTAGTTCGTATGGTGTGTAGTTAGTGTCTACGTGTGGGGTTGTATTATATGAGAATGTATAGTATGGTATCCATTCATCCCAGTTATTGTCATCAACGAATGCTAACAGGTATTCATTGAGGACACGATGGTTTCTTTCTACTACACCTAACGTCTCATGGTGATAAGGAGTTGAAAAGATTTGTTTAATTTGTAACAGTTCGCAAATGTTTTTTAGTAGATTATTTGTAAATTCTGTCCCTAAATCGGTTTTTAAAATTTTGAAATGACCGTATTGTAGTATAAAATTGTTTACTAAGGCCTTTGCTACTGTCTTAGCTTCCTTACTTTCTATGGGTATAGCCGTAATATATTTTGTTAATTCGCATTGTAATGTTAATATACAGTTAGGGACAAAACTCTCCATACACCCACCAAATTTCATAAATTTAGAAGAAAATGCAAATATATACGAGAATTTTATATGCAACTTTACTGATAATGTGTTTTTATTAACAGAAATTTAAAAATAAATAAACATTAATTAACTTATAACTGTAAAAACACCAAAACAAGAAAATTCAGTAAGGACAAAAGTGTTCATACATTGATCAGTTAGTGTACTCTGGTCTTCATTGCATTGCTTAACTGTTGTTTTTCTTCAAAGAACCGTTGTTTTTCCCATGAAAAGCGTGAGTACAATCTAATGACTAGTTTGTTCGAATAACCTGTGCACAAAAGAAGTGAAAAATGAGCAAGCGAAAGGAAGTAAGTGTTGAAATAAAAAAATTAATTATTGCTGAGCATAGAAATGGAAAATCATACCGCGCAATTGGAGCTTTATTTAATTTATCTCATGCAACTGTCCAATACATTGTTCAAAAGCATAAAAACACAGGATCAGTGGAAAATAAGCCAGTTAATATATATCGATAATTGTTTGAAAGTCTCAATGGGCCTACGATGTCCGCACTTACTATTTCAAAACTAGTAGAGGGTGTATCGGTTTTAATCATTCTTTCTTTTGTGTGCTTAGTTATTTTATTGAATTTGCACATTTTGCAATTGTTGATATAATGTTTGATCATGCTATTCATGTTCTTCCAACAGTATCTTTGTTTTAATTTAAGAAGCGTTTTGCGTATTCCTGTATGTCCTCCGTGTGGCTATTCGTGGAATTCTTTTATAAGTTCATTTTGTTTAGCGATGTCATTAATTCTCTTCGGGGGTTTATATATCATGATTTTTAACTGGATATCCATTTTTCGTTGCAACGTATTAAATAATTTCTTGAATTCTTCTTTGGGTACGTACCTAAATATTATATCTTCCATAGATAGCGCAGAATTATAATATAAACGAGCTACGTTTATATTATAATTCTGCGCATAATTCAGTAACTTCTTCACTACAGAAACTAGTTTCGTGTTTGAATTATCGTTACAGTTATTGCGAGATTTCACACTTTGCTTGTCGCTGGCGGAAACGTATTTCTCGTGAGCTTTATCACTAAAGTGGACCATTAAATAATCTTCCTCCTTTGAGATTATTATACCTTCTTCATCGTTGCGCAACATATTAAATTTTAGTTTTAATGCCCCTGTTATATCGGATAGCGAAGTACAATCGAACGCATAGAGGTGATCAATCTCCCGTTTTCTTTTGTCGCTTTCGTTATCGATTTTTGTGCTTGTTTTATTACATTGTTGTTTTATCGCCTTGCTTCTTGTTGTCGCCATAAGTTTCGTGCTGATACTTTCGTTATTGGTTGGGGGAATCATTGATTTTAATATTTCTGAGTCTATTTGTATTCTTGATAATGCGTCGGCATTTGTATTGATGTTACCTTTTTTATACACAATTTCAAAATCATAGTCCGATAAATCTAATCTGATTCTTGTCAATTTCGAGGATGGGTTTTTGTGTGTGAATGATGACACTAAAGGCCTATGGTCTGATACCACTGTAAACCTTCGTCCATATAAATAAGGTCTGAAAAAGTGTATTCCCCAGTGTATCGCCAAAAGTTCTTTTTCTATGACTGGTTTGTTCAGTTCGTGTTTGTTCAATGATCTACTCGCGTACAAGATTGGTAAATCAGAACCAATCACTCCTTGTGAGAGAATCGCACCTAGTGCAAAATTTGATGCGTCAGTGGTCAATATAAATGGTTTTTCAAAATCGGGATATTGGAGTATTGGCGGTGGGATTAATTTTTGTTTTAGATGATCGTATGCTTTTTGTTGTTCTTCTTCCCAAACGAACGGTGTTTGTTTCCTCAATAAAGAGTTCAAACTCTTTGCCGTTTCTGCAAAGTTTGGGATGAAGCGACGGTAGTAATTACAAAATGCAACGAATCTCCTTACATCATCTGCATTTTTAGGAATGGGATAATTCTTAATCACTTCGTGCTTAGCAGGGTCTGTTCGTATACCGTCTGCCGTAATTAGGTGTCCTAAATAGACTACTTCCGATTTTAAAAATTTGCATTTATTCGCATTCAGTTTGAGGTTGTACTTGCGTAGTCTTTGTAGAACTTTTGATAGATTATCATTATGGTGTTTGATGCTACAACCAAAGACCATAATGTCATCGACATATAGAAAATCTGAATGGCTTAAACCAGTTAGTGCAATGGTAAGCATTCTTTGAAAACTGTTTGAGGATATTTTAAGTCCAAAAGGTAGCCTTTTGAATTGATAGTGTCCGTTGCTAGTCGAAAAAGCTGTCAATGGTCTGGAGTCTTTTTCTAGTTCAATTTGGTGGAAAGAACTCGTCATATCTAAAGTGGAAAAATATTTTGCTCTGCCTAGTTTGTCGAGCACATCTTCCAACCTCGTCAATGGGAATTTGTCATTGACTATCTTGTCGTTTAACCTTCTGAAGTCAACAACAAGTCTCCATTTCTTAGTGCCATCAGAACTTTTCTTTGGTACAACTAGCAATGGTGAGTTGTATGGGCTTATGGAAGGCTCTATTATGTCGTTATCCTCCAACTCTTGAACTTGTTCTTGTATTTCCTCGTTTTGTGTTTGTGGTAATCGATAATTCTTTATGTATACCGGAGTATTGTCAGTAGTATTGAGAATTTGCTTGTAAAAATTATTTTTAGTTAATTGTTCCCCTTCAAGGTGAAAAACATCTTGATATTGTTCAATAATATCTAGCAAGCTCGTGTTTGCTTGTTCATCTAAGCTATTTGTGTTTATGATGTTTAATAGCCGGTTTAAACGCTTATTATCGAAAGTTTGATTTGTCGTTAGAATATTATAATTTTTCAGAGGTTCTATTTCTAAATTGAAATTTGTAAGTGTTATGCCGTAATCGTTAGTGTTGAGTACTTTAACGTGGCATATACCTTTTGATGGGATAATGCAGTTTCCTAAGAATACTCCATTTTGTATCTCAATGTTAAGAATAATGCTGTCTTCGGATCTATTGATTTCAATCGGTATCATGGCTTCAGTTCTAGCCGGGATGACAACATGTGCCATATTTATTTTTTTGTGTACATCGGTATTGTAAAATCTTTGTCAAGTATGCAAAAGGTAATTGTATAGGACTCGAAATCTATTTTGCACATATATTTACTGAGTATATCTCTTCCTAATATACCGTCAGTTTCAATTGGAAAGTCCTCATCTACTATGTGAAAAGTATTCGTTATCATTTCATTGTCGATGATAAATTGTTGTTGGGTTGTTCCCAGAGATATTATAGTCTCTTCTGTTATGCCCGTGAGTTTACATTTATTTTCGGGCTGAATATCGATACTTTTGCGAATTAAACTATTAGTTTTTAATATTGATATGTCTGCACCTGTATCTATTAGTAGCGTCAGGTGTCTATTCTCATTTTTATTATAAATGTTAATGTAATTAGTGCTTATACCCGTTATCCTATATATTTTGTTAGTTTTGGTTTTTACATTGTTTTTGGCTTTGTTTACCTTTATTCTTCCGGGAGGGTGCCTAATTCCTCTCGGAAAGCTGTCGAGTTTCCCTGGTCCGATATTACGCGAATTCTTCTAGTGTTATTATTGTTTGAATAATTTCTATTACTGCGATTATTTCCATTTCTAGAGTTGTTGAAATTTCTATTCGTTTGGAAATTTCTAGCGCGGGTAAAATTTCTATTGTTGAAATTTTGGTTATTCGCGGGTCTATTACCGTCGAAATTTCGATTATTGACATATTGATTATTTTGAAAGTGATCACGCGGCCTATATCTGATATTCTGGGGATTATAATCATTTCTGCTTATATGATTTGTATTTCTATTGTTTGGATACCTATCATATCCGTTTATATGTCAAACACTATTCTGCTGCGTTGCGGTACTCTCAACTTCTGTGGCAAGTGACATTGCTTCACCTAGATTCTTAGGTCTTGCAGCGAATATTGTTTCCCTTATTTGGTCGTTCAGACCATTTTTGAACACTGTTAATGCGTATGTATCATTTACGCTTTGTATGGCTTGTTTTGCAGCCTGGATTGGGTTTGGACCTAGTTCAGATATTTGAAGCTGATTTAGCTCATTGACTAAATTCAATATTTATATTATATTTATATTTATTTATTATAATTATATTTATTTTGACAGAAATAGGTAGTCGTTTTTGTGTGATTGTAGACAATTGTGTATGCACCTGCGGAATAGTTTTCGGGTTTTTGTATTTTTGTCTCAGTTCTATTTCAAAATTTTCTAATTCTGTAATGTCTGAGGTATTCAGTGACGTTCTAACATTTGGACTAAGTTTCACATGTACGACAAAATTTAGTAATTCTGTTTTTCCTTCTGGTGAAAGTCTTTTACCGATGAGTTTAACTACTATTAGAAAAGTCTCTAGCTCAGAAAATTTACCGTCGAAGTTCGGTATTGTTTTGATGGCAGTGTCAATATTAAACTCTGCCATTGCAGTATAAGTTATTTCTTCTTTTATTTTTACTGTGATATTTTCCGCGTTTAATCGTTCAATTAATGCTGAAGTTAGTGCCTTGCAAGTCTTGGATATCAATGACTTGAGATCAAGTTGGGTGCCTTCTTCTATTTGGCTGAAAAGATTAATACATTCATTTTCAATTTCTATTACTGATTCTAATTTTTCTTTTAGTGTTTTGACCGTGTAGGTTTTAGTTTTTTTCAAATTCGAGAAAATAGTCTGTAATTCGGCTAAAAGCAATTTTATTTTGCTTGCAGGCATCTGTGAATTGTCTATGTATTTGATTAAACATTAATCCTGTTTGCTAAAATGTTTCTATCAACTATCTTCCTAGCATATTTCTTTTGCTTGCTATTGTAAAGATATAAAAATATTAAGATGATAGAAAATATGACTGTGGTACTTATGGTTTGTTTGTATTCTATAAGTACATTAGAGTTTGTGCTACAATTATTGCCCATTTTGTATTTAATTTATATATTTTATTTACTATTTATACTTGATTATAACGTTATTTTTTTTTTTAAATTATTTAACTTATTTGAGAAGTTAATTCTATTTTCTCCTGTCGATATGTGAAGTAGACGATGTAGTATTGCTTTTTCTCTTCGTTGGTTAAATGCTTTTCCTCCTCTTCGTCGTCGCTTTAATTTTTCTATCTTAGGCTGGTCTTCGGCTGGTCTCTTTATAAATTCACGAATGTTTTGTCTTCGTGGTCCAGGTAACGGTGTCGGATCATCTTTAGGCGCTTGCTTTATTGGCATCGGTACGTACTCCTCTTGTTGATGTTCTCTTCTAATTTTTCCACTGAGGATCAGGCATCTCTCGAACTTAACATGGAACTCCTCGTCTGACTGTATCTCTGTGATTTCGCCTTCTTCTAGATCGAGGTCGTTGGTCGTAGAATCGTGGTTCGCAGGCTCGTGGGTCGCAGGATCGCCATGTAATGTATGTTGATGATGAATTGTTTGGTCATTGGATGAATTGCCTTCGTGATCTCGTCTTCGGATGTACTCTTCCAGAGTGATGGTCTTCCTTTATTTAAAGACGGGAATTAGTACAATAGAAGGTCGGGACTGATTTCTGTAACATCTACAGGCATCTGTTAGAATGCCGCATATTTGGCGCAGTCCGAGTAGACAGGCAGCCGGTATTTCTAAAGTATTGAATTTGCCAAGATGAGAGGCAATTCGTTATCTGCTAACTAGTAAAAGGCAGTTTCTGCTCCTTTACTCTAAACTGTGAACTTTGCCGCTGGTAGGCAACGTCGCTTAATTAAAAACAACTTATAGTTCTACGTTGTAGAATAAAACTGAGGCTGAGCATAAACCCAACTCGTTCTTTTATTTACGAATTTTGCTTATGCTAATACAATAAAAATTGCTTATTGAATAAAAATCCCTACTCTAGTTCTATGTTAAGTTATCTAAACCAATCGATCATGGTTCAATTCCGTTCCCACGGAATTCGTCGCATCCAGTATTGTTTACGTTGCTTTGACCCAATTTGATTATTTGGATCAATGCTCTGAATGAACCGTTTACCATGGGTAGTTTGAGTAAAAGGGAAATTATCAAAGACTCATTTGGTGTATGTATTGGGATCGATTTGGTTGGTTTGTTAGGTTATGTAATAAAGCTTATAAAAGCTTGTGAGGGAAATTGTTGTGTATGGGATATTTTTGGGTTCGGGACTAGGAATACCCTACAGAATTCAAAACCTATATTATCAGGTTTGGGGGAATGGTAGTACTGACACAGTGCAGTTAATAATTAGATATCGTTCTAAATATGAATATAATATATTTAACAATAATCGAATAATTTTAGTTATAATTTTATATGGTAAATGCAATATTATTTATAATTATTAATTCATGATCAAACGTTCTTTATAACGATTGATTACTTTTAATAATAATAATCAATAACGAATAATAATTGCTTATAATGAATGAATATTTTTTATAACAAAAAAATTTCGTTGATAATAATGAGACGTGCCTGGATTAATGTAAACTAATGATAGTTCAAAGAAATTGAATGTGAGGATATTGTTCGATACGAAAAAATCAACAGGTTGAGTTATTATTACGCAATTAAATATTGTGTGTAAATAAACATTCGGAAGCAATAGTACAATGTACATTTGGCAAATAAAAGAACAATGACGTAGAGCCTGGCTATAAATAGAAGTTGCTAATAGTAAAAATTACTTTTGATGAAGCTGTTCTTTTTATAAATTTATAGGCATATGTAAATCGCATTTATGGAAAATATAGTTATTTTATATTCGGATACGTCTTATGTTATGTCGAGACTTTATATAATGGCAAATTGCAGTCTAATCAAAATAAATTCCGTTATCTAAAACATGTCGTCCGTCTAAACTTTTTGACTTTTTCAAGCGACGCGTTTAAATGTTTGAAGAAAATCAAAACATAGTTAGTAGGTAATATTGGCGATGAATATTATTTACTTAAAGGATTAGGATTTATAAAAAGTGTGAAACAATAGTCTTTTTGCAAAATTGAAAGTTTGCATAATGTTTTTTGTCTATTTTTAACTTTTACAGTATATTGTTAGTTTCAGAAAACTTTCAAATAAACATACCATATTTATTCAAGCTTAAGTGAAATGTTTTTATTTGAAGTTTTAGTGAAACTACTTCAAACGGTTGACAAACTTTGAATTATATAAACATTAAGAAACATTGATCTATCCCACAATGACACGATATGTCATTAAGACACTTTTTCATTCCATTTAAATTTTCGAAACCCATATGGATTTCATATACGATTTGCAGACTGTATTAGTAAGTAAATTTCATATTAGTTAGCAAGTTATAGGCGAAATGTTTTATGTTGCTTGAACAAAAATGAGAGAAAAAGATTTATCGTTATTATTGGGAACAATAAACAAATGCATAATAAAAGAATATCTCGATGCCATTATTTTTCGCACAAACAATAACATCTGTTGGTATGATCGGATTGATTATTGTATTTCATTTACCCTTGTTTTCTGAAAGGCTGCCAAAATGGCTGCAGATCATTGTAAAAACGAAAGTTGATTCGCTAAAACTTGTCAAAGCTTCTATTTGGATTTTCGAGAATAAAACTTCCTGTCTCTTGCACGCCCTTCATTCGCTTCTATAACGTACATTCAACCTTACGAGAATAAATTTATAGATAAGTTAAATTCATCTCTTGAAGTGAGGGACATTTATTTTCTTCTAGTACATCAGCTCCAAGTGCAGGATAATTTCTCTTGCACTCTTCTTTTTAATGAGACATACTTGACTCGAGTTTTTGAAAAAGACAACTGAAACCAAAGTTATCGTTCCAACTATTTACAGTGCCTTTGTAAATTTTACCTTCTTGATGATGTGCAAATCTGTTCATAAACATACACATGTATACCTACATATACGTGTACCACGTTGATATTTGCTGGGAATGCTGTAAAGTGGTTGAAATTTAGAGAAAGCGAAATTTAGAGAGAGTATGGTTATATTTCAACCGCCTTAAAACCATTCCAAGCACATATCAATCACAACGCTCAACGCAAGATATATATATATATATATATATATATATATATATATATATATATATATATTTATATATATATATATATATACATACATATATATATATATATATATATTTATATATCATATAAAGATATAAATATAGACACGTAAAGCTGCGGAGAGATATTTAGAAACACTTGGAGCTTACTAACAAAAACTCAGTTTTTCAATGAATCCTTCGTTATAACTCATTGCCGTTAGGTTAGTTTTTAACCTAATTCAATGATAATTAAGGGAGGAAAAGAGTTAGTCGATGTAACCCCTAATAGGACGACAATGAATACTGCTATGACTTTTCTTTGTCTCCTACAAGTGCTCGATAGGATTGTAGTCAAAACTCGTTGATGGCTAGTTTTAAACGGCAACGCTGTGTTTTTCCAGAAACTTTCT
>OZ012660.1:70527011-70568314 GCA_963942545.1 Oxycera nigricornis
CCAAGACACGTAATTAGAAACACTGTATTATATGTATATATATATATGTATATATATATATATATATATATATATATATATACAGGGTGTCCAGAAATTGCCGCACAGGCTCTTCACCACGTGGTTTTTTGGACAATTTTAAGCAGAAAATGTTATGAATTTTTTTCTCGATTTCTTAACCCTTTAGCTGCCACAGGCGTTTTAAAATTTTGAGAAAAATGCCGTTCTTTAATTAGTAAAAACACAATATCTTCACAGTTAAGAAAGATACAACACTCAAACAAACAATAAATCGCAGATAATAGTTTTTTGCAACTATTCAAAGCTATTTTGTGAATATGAAGTGAGCATATTGGAAGCGACAGTTCTCGAAAGTCGAAGAAATGTTTTTTTCTATACGAAAATTTTGCATTTTTCCTTATTTTCCTTTAATTTTCACGTCCATAATGCAAAATCTTTTTTTCAAAAATTAAATCTCTGTTGTGTTATTGTTAAAAACTTAGAACATCATTTTACTCTAATTCATCAAACTTTCATTGCAAAAGGACTATAAATGCAAACAGTTTTTACCAAAAATTTGCGTCTAAAATAAAATTTGCGTTCTGAATTGAAGTATTCGGCTGTCCCCACACGAAAGTGCTTTCAATCACAATCATTTGAATGAACAATAAAACAAATATGTATTTGAAATGTTTTTATTAAAATTATTTACAGCATATGTTCAAAGTGGCTTCCTTCCATTGTCAAACAAAACCTGCTTCTCTTTTTTAAGCTCCGTATCGAACTTGACAACATCTCGCTTGTTATTTCAGCGGCGGCATTGGTAATTTTCGAAGAAAGTTGTTCCAAGGTGTCAGGAGCCTCCTTGTAAACAATTTCTTTTAAATGACCCCACAGAAAATAATCCAACGGGTTTAAATCCGGAGATCTTGCAGGCCACCGCACGGGACCATAACGCCCTAGCCAGCGATCCTGGAATTCTTGGTGCAGCAAAGTTGTAACCTCTCCGAAATTATGTGGAGGTGCTCCATCATGTTGAAACTACATCCTCCTTCTCCTTGAAAGTGGTAGGCTGTCCAATAATGTTGGCAATACATTCTTCAAAAAATGTTTGTAGCCTTGGCCAGTTAAGCGGTCCGGGAGAATATATGGCCCTATAAGCTGATCTCCAATAATACCTGCCCAAACGTTAAGTCTCCATCGAACTTGGTGATGTCCTTCACGTACCATATACGGATTGGCTTCGCTCCACCAATGGGAGTTGTGGCTGTTGAAAATTCCTTCCTGGATGAGATGGCATTCGTCCGTGAACAATACTTTTTTTTTCAAAGTTCGGGCTTCGTAGAATTTTTCTCTGTAGCCATTCACAAAAATCCACTCGCTTTGCGTAATCCTCTGTGTGTAATTTTTGCACCTTCGAAAAGTGGTAAGGGTGCAAATTTAAACTACGCAAAATGATTTGCACTGTTGACTTCCTAAGCCCCAATTCTCTTGCTATTCCCCTTGTGCTGCAAGTTGGGTCTTGCACAACGAAATTGAATACGGCTTCTTCGACGGCAGGTGTTGAAGACCTAGGTCGGCCCACGTCCGATAGCGCACCTTGAGCAAGTCTCCCTGTTTCTCGTCCTCGAATTTCAAGCCTCCGGAAGACGTTGGCATCTGGATGTCGTCTGTTAGGGAATCGTCTTCTATACTCGAAGGATGCACGCTGACTATTTGTTTCACATGCTCGAAGCACAAGAATCATGTCGAAATATTCATTGGCTGAGTACTCCATTTCTGATCTTTAGTAGACAATCAATAAAAACTGTTCAATAATTCTACAAAAAGGTATTTGTCTCGTAAAATACTGCTTTCTACTTGTTATCATCGTATGACGACCAAGCGTTCCCCCATCCTAATTTATGGATGTGAATTTTCTAGCCCATAAGTGTTGACTGATTATATCCGAATGTAAATGCTTTCAAATCAATTAAAAACTAATTTTCAAAGATTTTATGACTGCTTATAATCAGCTCAGGCACTAATTGATCCCAAACACCGTTTACCAGAGTTGTCTGTGAAGGTTCTACCTGCTCGGTTTTTGTTAGTAGGCATATTAGGCACCTTTTTGAATTTTTGTTTTAGAATTTGCAGGCGTGTTACTATTAGAAATTGGCAAATTAAAATAAAATGATGTTCTAACTTTTTAACAATAACACAACAGAGATTTAATTTTTGAAAAAAGATTTTGCATTATGGACGTGAAAATTAAAGGAAAATAAGGAAAAATGCAAAAAATTTCGTATAGAAAAAAACATTTCTTCGACTTTCGAGAACTGTCGCTCCCAATATGCTCACTTCATATTCACAAAATAGCTTTGAATAGTTGCAAAAAACTATTATCTGCGATTTATTGTTTGTTTGAGTGTTGTATCTTTCTTAACTGTGAAGATATTGTGTTTTTACTAATTAAAGAACGGCATTTTTCTCAAAATTTTAAAACGCCTGTGGCAGCTAAAGGGTTAAGAAATCGAAAAAAAAATTCATAATATTTTCTGCTTAAAATTGTCCAAAAAATCACGTGATGAGGAGCCTGTGCGGCAATTTCTGGACACCCTGTATATATATATATATATATATATATATATATATATATATGTTACATATCCAGATCGCAACGCCCGCAGCTGGGTAAACACCATCATAGTTCTGAGAATTTCGCGAATATCTTCTCACGGTACAGAACGATGAGTCAGCAAACCGAGACAATATAAGTCAAGATTAGAGAATAAGTAGGGGGTAGTCGTAAGTTTCACGGCTGAGGATCAGCATTGGTATCACGAAATATATTCTGTATTTTTTAGAAAAAACTTAAAGTGTTTTTTTCTTAGTGGCGCAGTCGGTAGGATCCTGTCTATACTTGCAGGATCCAAAAAACGAAAATACGCGTTGTGTTTTTCAATCACAATAAATTAAATAACCAACTCGGTAAATTATTCTTGTCAGGAGGCACAAAAGTATTGAAAGCCTTAAAAACCTTCTTGAGACTGGGAAGAGCACGCAGAATAATCGAACGCGATATAACTAAAAACCAGTGAGCCCCTTGAAGTGAAATCTTTGATTAATTAATCAAATTGTGCACCTCTAAACATCTATCGAAGATCTATACATTGGGCCCCACTAAAATAACTCACCTACTTATCAAAGTTACCAACACCAACTTCTTAACTTTGTACTCCTGAGTGATTTCAATCATTCCATGGAAAATCGAGGATAAACTCCTGAAGTTTTGGGGAAACATTATCACACCAGACGCAATGGACGCGGAAATTACAAACAGACTCATAGCAGCATTGGAATCACTGTCTTCTCTCAATACTCCTGCTACTCCACCTCCAAGCATGGCAGCCAGGATGATGGCGGAGATTAAAAACTTGAAACCATTTGAAGGAGATGCTAATAATCTGGCCAGCTTTATTCATGCGGTGGACACACACATGGAAGCAGTAGCGGCATCCTTGAGACCCGGGCTTTGGCGAGTAGTGTTCAACGGAAAAATAATCGATGGAGCAAAGGATCTTCTCCTAAATAATCAACCTGCAGATTGGCCAGCAGAAAAAATCTTCCTACTGCAACATTTTCGACCATGCGTGAACTACAAGCAAATCTCATGGAAAATTACAAACTTAAAAGTAAGTTGAATTGTGGATTTCAGCCTGAAAATAGAAAACACTGTAAGAGACATAAATGCTTTCGCGATTTACGAAACAAAATCAAGTGATATTAAAAACACGTTTCATAGTCTACTCATAAATCCTGTTAAACAATTAGTGTCAGCAAACCATACTCCATACTCTTAAAACCATGCTATATTCATATGTGTGATCTGAACTCTGAACTTTGACCTGAACCTGAACTTGAATAACGTTTAAAAGTGTTTCGCGCTTATTTCGGTTCCGTTGTGCTTTCTGCTTTTATAATCAATTTGGTTGTGCTATTGACTGTTTTACTTTAAGCCTAGAAGAAGGCAATCCCCTATATTTACTCAAATTTTTATTTTTACAATTGTACTTAACCCTTATCTACCATGGCTATGAACTCGCCTCCATTTGGTACTACATGTGTTACATGTAACCAACCGGAGACTACTCGTTCGCGATTCATCCATTGTGATGGATACTGTGGAAAGTCTTTTCATGCTAAATGTATCAGTGTTTAGTCGGTGCTGGTTGAAATTATTGGCAAGCATCCAAACAATGTATTCTATCGTTGTGATGCCTGTAAAAATACAACGTTAGCTGAAATTATAAAAATATTAAACCAGCACTCTGCCTCTCTTGCTTCAATTAACTCGCGAATTGATGCTATCTCTGTGCTGCCGTCAACGTCATCTTCGATTGCCGCTACTTCTTCGTCTACGGGTGCTGACTGTTCACTACCATATTGTGGTGCTATACCCATAACACTTGACTCGGATCATCGTGCATCTGTTCCTGTTTCATCATGTTCTTCAGCGCCAACTAATACTTTGGAGTTATCAGTTTCAAAATTTACCACCGCATCAACATCTCAATCACATGCTGCACCTCAATCTCCAAGGATTGATTTTACATTTCTGGCCTCAGAAACTTCGTCTCAGCGTCCATCGCCTCTTGCTACTATAGAGCCTTCGTTGGGTGCTCCCATCTTGTATGATTCGGCTGCTGCAACTCTCGTGTCATCAAATCTGCAGCCGACATTAAACACTGTTTCTTCACCTGCGTTACCGAACTTGCAGGCATCAACATCTACAACTACTTCATCTAATCCTGCATTACTTGTAGTGGCACCTCCTCTACAAATCTTCGTCTCTCGGCTGGCGTATATTACTACTATTGGTAATATTCAAGACTACGTGATTGCCAAACTTGGTTTTGTTCCTGCATTTATAAGTTGTAGGAAACTTACTCGTGATAATATCCAGAATAAGATTATTGCCTCCTTTAAAATAACTGTGCCTCCGGAACTTAAGATCATGCTTAAAGAGGACTTTTGGCCATCTGGAACGCTGGTCAAAGCTTTTGCTAACCGTGGTTCAAGGGATTTTCGTCAGCCGCGTCCTCGTCGTGCTCTAAATTAGTAAAGTCATATAATTTGCCCAATACTTATTCTTCATTATCTTCTGCTGTATCGCCCAATAATATGTTATCAATCTACTATCAAAATGTACGGGGCTTAAGAACCAAGCTGCATGCATTTAATCTTTCCGCGTTGACTTCCCTTCACGATGTTATCTGTGTCTCCGAAACCTGGTTGAATTCGAGTATTAACTCAAATGAAATTCTTCAATCTTATAACATATTTAGGTGTGATCGTAATCTTCTCCTTACTGACAAACGTGATGGTGGTGGCTCTTTGATTGCTATCCGCAAACACTATTCTAGCTTCTTAATATCATCTTCCACTGATCAACTTTATGATTGCGTTAATGTTCGTGTTTCCCTTTCTGTGTCTCATTCTCTTATTGTGTCCTGTGTTTACATTCCTTGTGGTTCTCCTCTGTCCATATATGAAACTTTTTTTCTGATATTTCCACCTTGCTTAATATTAATTATCCTACTGCTTCTTTTATCCTGTGTGGTGACTTTAACCTGCCTCAGCTCACTTGGCCGGATTTTCCAGGTTTTCCACTTAACTTTTCTGGTTCTTCCATATTCTTATCTGTTTCTTCTTTTATGTCTCTTTGCTCACTGGTTCAGCTAAATACCTTGAAAAATCAGTTAGGTAAGACCCTTGATCTCATTTTCACTAATTTATCTCCCTCTTCTATTTCTCATTCTCGTTCTCTTTTTCCTTTTGTTCCAGTTGATCCTTATCATCCTCCTCTTTTGCTTGATTTATCTTTGCCTTTTTCATCCTCTTTGATTTATTCCAAGCCTTCCAAACTTAACTTTCGACGAGCAAATTACCCATGTATCAATGAGCGAATCCAGAGAATTAATTGGGAGGCTCTGTTCTCTTCGCTTGACGTTGATTCTGCTGTTTCTGCATTTTATTCTACCTTAAACTCTATTATTTCTGAGTTTGTACCTGTATGTTTCCCTAGACCTCCCTCTGCCCCTGTATGGTTTAATCGGCGCATTTTGAACACTCTTCGCGCCAAAAACCGCTGCCGTTTAAGGTATAAACGTTATAAGCGGCCTGAGGATTTTGCACTGTTCCGCTCATTCCGATCTTTAGCTAAATCTTTAATTAAAAAAGCCAGAGCCAATTACCTTCTTTGTATAGAAGAATCGATTAATAGGGGTGAAAGCAAGCTTTTCTGGTCATATGCTCGGTCTTTTCGTTCGTCGTCCCCTGTTTCCTCCTCTTTAACTTATGATGATAGAACAGTGCATACCCCGTTAGAAAAATGTGAGCTTTTTGCGAAGTTTTTCTCGTCTGTTTACTCGTCTCATCCTAATACTGCTCCTTTTCTCACAAATATCATGCATAATTCTCCTTCTTCCTCTGATCTTGTTATAACTCCTGTTGCTGTCAAGTGCCTCATATCTGGACTGAAGTTGGATGGTGGTGCTGGTCCTGATTGTCTACCGAACTATTTCCTTATAAAGACAATTGATTCTATTTCCCTTCCCCTTTCCATTATTTTCAATAAAAGCTTTAATTATGGGTGTTTTCCTAATGCGTGGAAGCATACTCTCGTTTTTCCTATTTTTAAAAAAGGTGATCCTTCTCTTGTATCTAATTATAGACCTATATCAATTGTTTCTGCCCCATCTAAACTCTTAGAAAAAATCTTTTATAATTTCCTGTTCACGTCTTTCTATCAGTTAATTAGTCCTTGTCAACATGGGTTTCACAAAGGTAGATCAACTGTTACTAACTTAGTTGAGTTCACCAACTTTGTTGCTAGTGCAGCTAATGATAGATGTGATGTTCATGTTGTGTACACAGATTTTGCCAAAGCTTTTGACTCTGTTAGCTTCGATATCCTCCTTTCTAAAATGAGGTTACTTAATCTTCCTGATAATCTAATTATGTGGCTCAGTACGTATCTCAAGAATCGTTCATGTTGTATTGTTCTTAATGATTCCCGTTCCCTTCCGTTTTCTCCACTGTCTGGAGTTCCACAAGGTTCTATTTTGGGTCCCTTGCTGTTTTCCTTCTTTATTAATGATCTTCCTTCTTTGTTTCGTTCGCGTTGTCTTCTTTATGCCGATGACTGTAAAATATTCACCAGAGTGTCTTCCATAAATGATTGTCACATGCTGCAAAATGATCTCAATCAACTGTTTGCCTGGTGCTCTGCTAATGGCCTCATGCTTAATGTGAGCAAATGTGTTTATATGGTTTACTCCTTAAAGAATTCTCCTACCAACTTTGACTACATTCTTTCTAATGAGTCCCTGAAATGTGTAGATGTGTTTAAAGATTTGGGTGTTACCTTCGACACTTGTCTTCGCTTTCATCATCACTTTGCTGATATAATTAATCGTGCCTCTCGACTTACTGGATTTGTCCTTCGTAGAGCTTCTGACTTTTCTTGTCCTTCCCCATTTGTTAAATTATATTGCTCTCTTGTCAGAAGTATTCTGGAATATGCTTCAGTAGTTTGGTCACCGTACCAAACTGTACACTCTGCATCTATTGAAGCAGTACAAAGAAAATTCACCCGATTACTATTCTTCAAATCTGGTCTTTCCTACAGCTCTTATTCTGCTCGTCTTTGTTTCCTTAATCTTCTTCCTCTTAATCAACGTAGAATCAAACTTGATCAGTGTTTTCTTTTTAAAATTTGTCGTGGTCTTTTAAACACACCTTTGATTGAAGTCATTAAATTTCGTCCGGTAACTCGAAGCTCAAGACTAAATATCGTCTTTGATCCTCCTGTGGCTGATCTCTGTATTTATTTTCATTCGCCTATTGTGCGATTAATGCGCGATTTTGATGCTATGCTTGGTCCTCTGCCCCTTTCTTTTAGTCTCTTTAAGCGAAATTTACTTTTAAAAGTTGCTAACTATGCAATCCCTTAATAATTTTTGTTTTTTTTCTTCTTCTTCTTCGCTTTTTTATAATAAGTTACTTTTCTCTTATTTCTTTTTTTGCTTGAATTTAGTTTATTTTACTTATTACAATAAATTGTTGGATTCATCTGTATATTGTAGTCTTGTTGAAATAAATAAATAAATAAATAAATAAATATGTGGGATATCATCACAATAACTTAGATAAAAGCCTCATGACAAGTGATATTCGACACAATCCACAAACTAAAAATACTAATTACAGACGTGACAATTACAGGTTACAAAACGACCATATTCATCGAAATGTCTCTAGCTTCCACGATCATAATCGCCGAAGCATCAATAATGAGAATAATAATAATTCAGGCCAATTCAGGCAAATTTATACTAACTCCGGTCAACGAAGCATTATTAATAATAATTCGGGACAGTATAGACACAATAGCTTCCGTAATAATTTTAGAACAAATCAGAACAATTATCCAGGTCAATATCAAAGACCCACATTTAATCCTTCTGGTCAATTCAGAAATGCACTTCAGCATCCCGAACTAATGGATATAGGCAAAATTAATACAAATCTTGTTGAATGTGCAAGGAACGAAGCGGTTCATAATATTTATTTATTTATTTATTTCCCAAAGCAAGGCAATCACAGTCAACATATAAAAATTTAAATATATAAAATATACATTACAACAATATACTTAACCCTAAAATACGTGCTACATTCAATGTTAATTTATACTGTTGTATGCACGTCACAATTTAGGGATGGATGATGGAAGGGCTTTAGAAATGCTGGATTTAAAATTGAACTTGGAGATGGTAGGGGAGTAGTGTTTGCTCAAAGTGTTAAATATTTTACAGCATCTATTAACTGGTTCATTATCTGCATATCTAGTAAGATGCTGATATTTAGTTAGTAAACGTGTATTACGCGTACTTCTTACAGGCACATTAAGCTTTATTTTATTCGTCAAATATTCCACTTTAATGTGGCCCCTAATCACGTCAAAGGCGAAACAAGAGGACAACATTGTTCTTCTGGTTTTAAGAGTAGACAAATTCAGAAGCTCCAATCTAACTTCATAAGGAGGCAAGATTTGATAGTCATCAGGGCTATAAAGGTCTCTCAGAGCAAACAACAAGAATTGTTTTTGGACAGATTCTATTCTCGTATCATGAACTCCGAAATGTGGGTTCCATACATTGCAGGCATATTCAAGTATTGGGTGAACCAGTGAGGTAAATAATGATTTCGTTACCCACAGATTTTTAAACTCTTTGGCTCGTCTTTTAATAAAGCCAAGCTGTTTATGAGCTTTGGAGAGAATAGTATCGTAGTGCGAATTGAAGCATAGTTTCTTGTCTAGGACAACTTCAAGGTCAAAAATGTTTTCTTTCTTATCCAATACCGTATTGTTGAGAACGTATGCATTGTTCAATATTGTGGTTTTACGGGAAAAAGTCATTACAAAACATTTCCCAACGTTTAGATGTAGTTTGTTAACATCACACCATTGTTGGAGGGAAGTTAGTTTTGATTGGAAGAAAACAGTATCAGATTGAGACTTAATGGTGTGATATATCTTCAGATCGTCAGCATAAAGAAGATGTGATACCTCCGAGAGTTTTTCAGATAAATCTGATATAAAAACATTAAAAAGAAGAGGGCCGAGGTGACTGCCTTGAGGTACACCAGAGTGTACGAGAATCGGCTTGGACAAATATCCCTGAAATTTAACTAATTGACTTCGGTCTCTTAAGTAGGAACTGAGCCAATTGAGTATAGAGCCGGTGATTCCTATTTTCTGCAATTTGGAAATAAGTATGGAGTGATCAACCCGGTCAAATGCTTTACTAAAATCTGTGTAACCCATCTCCATTTTACATAGGACATCAGAAACTAAAACCATGAGATTGGTTGTAGTTGATCGGCCCTTGCGGAAACCATGTTGTTGTTCATTTAGAAGAGGCTCAATAATAGCTGAGAGTTTATGGCCCGGGTTTTTTATAAACTAGGCCTCGGAAACAAAATATTTGCTAATCTTACTATCTACGGAGTAAAATATAAATGTTTATTCGATACTGGCTCAACTATGAGTATTATCAACTCCAGTAGCGTTGACTGTAGTAAATTTAAAGTATAAGATCGAATAAAAATGAACTTAGAAACGATGAACAATGTAACAACTGAAATTGTAGATCTCATAAGTACGGGCATCCCAAAAGAGTTCAACTATGATCCAAAAGGATCAATTAAATGGTATAAACGTAATTTAGGGAATAAACCATACAATATACTAATAGGTATGGATGTGTTGAGCAAAATATGTAAAAGTATTGACATTGAGAATATAACATTAACTCTGAACAATGGTAGTTCAATTCCCATTTACTCCTCAGAAAATAGCTTAAATTTCGACTGTTTTGAGCTTCGTTTTAGCAACAGAGATGTAGATTTAAGTCACTTAAACGCAAAAGAAGAAAACGAAGTGAGAACTCTTTTAAAAAAAATCAAATATTTTATTTATAAAGATGGGGATCTACTAACTAAGACAGATTCTATTTGCCACGAAATAAAAACCAGTACAGACCAGCCTATTCATGCTAAGCTCTATCGACTCCCACCAAAACACGAAGAAGAAGTCCGGAAGCAAGTTTTGGAAATGGAACGTCAGGGAATCATTCAAAAATCCAATAGCAGATACGCCTCTCCAATTGTAGTTGTCGCTAAGAAAATTGACAATTCGGGACGGCAAAAATTTCGCCTATGCGTTGATTATCGCAAACTGAACAAAATCACTGTGGACGACAAGTACCCCCTTCCAAACATAGATAGTATCCTGGACAAGCTCGGCAGAGCCCAGTACTTTACTTTTATTGATTTGGCAAAGGGATACCATCAAATTAAGGTTCACACTAACGATATACAAAAAACTGCGTTTGTTACTCCGTTTGGATTATATGAGTATCTCAGAATGCCTTTTGGCTTAAAGAATGATACAGCCACCTTCCAAAGGCTGATGAATGACATACTCCGGGAACATATAAACAAAATTTGTGTCGTTTATTTAGACGACATATTAGTATTCTCAACTAGTTTACGAGAGCACATTAATTCTCTCACACTTATCTTCAATAAACTTACAGAACATAATCTCAAAATTCAATTCAATAAATGCCCTTTTATGAAAAAACACAGAGTTTCTTGGTCATATTTTAACGTCAGAAGGTATGAAGCCAAATCCTAATAAAATAAAATGTATCCAAGAATCCCCTTTACCTAAAACAGACAAACAAGTTAAAGCTTTTCTAGGTGTTACGGGATTTTACAGGAAATTTGTTAAGGATTATGCAAAAATTGCCGCTCCTATGATCATATACCTAAAAAATAGGAAAAAAATATAAATGCCAACGATCCAGAATGCATCGAAGCGTTTCAGATGCTAAAATTGAGCATAATTAAACATCCTATAATCAAATTTCCAAACTTTTCGAATCCATTCACTTTATACACTGATGCTAGTAACTATGCTTTAGGAGCTGTCTAAACACAAAACGAAGAACCAGTGTGTTACGCGTCAAGATCTCTGAATGATCATGAAAAAAACTATTCAGTAACTGATAAAGAATTTTTAGCCATCGTATGGGCTGTGACGTATTTTCGACCATATTTATGGGGTAGTCGGTTCAAAATTATCACCGATCACTTACCCATTAAATACCTTAACAAAAAATATAGCGGAAAAGAATTTAGTCAGAGGAACCAACGATGGTTACTTAAACTTCAAGAATACCAATTTGATATCGAGTATTTAAAAGGAAAACAAAATAAGGTTGCCGATTTCTTGAGTAGGATTCCTCAAAACAAAGATAAAAGTCAATTGGCGAACGAATCAGTAAACGCCTTGACAAATGAAGCTACGATTCATTCCCAAGAAGAACAGCAATTAGATCACATACCTATAGAAGAGACTATTGTTAATAGATATAGAACTCAGCTGATTTTAACCTGTGATGTACAACAAGAAATGAAAACACTGCATAATCGCAGAATAATTTATGTTGATATGACGAAAAACCGAGAACATAGGATTGGTTTATTTAGAAGATTTATTGTATCCGGTAAAATTGGTATTTACACCGAATTATCGTATCATGAATATCACAAAATACAAAAAAAAATTAATAGAACTTTTTGGACGAGAAAAGAATATATAGTTCATTAAAGCTACTCTTCACGCGAATAAAATGCGAACGTTAGAAGAAGCACAAAAGCAAATATCACTTTATCACACCCAAGAAAGTTTACATAGTGGAATAATAGCAACCTTTTATCAATTGAAGAACAGGATATTCTATCCAGACCTCTCGAAAGAAATCACAAAAATAATTAACAATTGCAAAACATGTCTGGAAACTAAATACAAGCGAAAACCAATCAAATTAAAATACAAAATCAGTGAAACTCCAAAAGATGCAAACCAAATTCTTCACATGGATGTCTATTACTTCCTAAAACAGCCATTTTTAACTTTGATAGACAAACTTACGAAGAAAGTATACGTATAAGTCAAGTCATTTTTCTAAATTCGGGAAACCAAAGAAACTAGTAGGAGAAAATGAATTTAATTCCATAAACTTGCAAGATTTTTAAAGGGAACAGCAAGTAGAGCTACATTTAACTACCCCTAACACTCACACGGGAAACAGCGATATAAATAGATTCTACAGTACAATACAGGAAAAGTTAGTAGCAATGCGTAAGTTAGATTTAAGTATAGTCCAAAAAATTCACAGAGCGGTGGACAATTACAAAGGCAGGTACTATACAACAATTCGAATGACGCCTGACCAAGCTATGCAAGCTAGTCCTGCACGTCTGATCCAGTTAGCACAAAATAGAAAAGAGAAAATTGTCAGAAACCTAAATGAAAGTAGAGAAGACTATCAAGAAAGTAGAAATATAATTCCAGTTAAAAATTATAAACGAAATTACTATAAGAATCAACCAAGGTATAGAATAAAATTTAAAGAAAAAGAGCATCTAACGAATACTAAAAGACCGCGTAAATTTGCAGGTGATAACATTAGTATTACCCACACTGATGTTACTAACTCTAGTGCTACCACCAATCGAAACAATACGTGACTTTTGCAAACAAACAAAAAAAAATGTACGGACAAGACTATTACAGTTTAAAGACTTTTGATTTTTAATTGATAACAGAGTTACCCACAAACTATTTGCAAGTTATAATGGATGACGAATATCTTCTCGGAATAAAGAAAAAAATGTTTGTTTTTGAAAATACAGCGCAGTACGAATACGAGTTAGAACCTCTAAATAATTGTGTATGAGAAATGATTGTATGTTGACTAAAATTGATGTAATAGAAATAAGAAAAACTTATTTTGATTTGTAAAATATGAAAAACATTGAATTAATTGATAATGTGTCGACCGAAAAATTTATTTAAATGGAAATATTTGATAACAGTTAGTAACTGTTCTATTCAAAACTGAGACCAAACATTCAGTAATACTAACGAAAAATTTGTGGATAAATTTTTCGACACGCACAATATTAAGTACAACTTTTCCAAACATTTGAATTTTCCTATTATTATACTTACAAGTACTGTCAATTTAAAATATATCGATAATATAAGATACAATAAAAATGTACACTACCTTGTTGGCTCATCGATTCTAACGATTTTATTAACAACTACTTGCGATGTTTTTGAGGCATAAAGAGTTAAAATCAATTTTGAAATTCACTTCCAATAAAATTCCAGGAAGTGGAAAAATTCCGGAGAATTTTATTTTAAACGGGGGAGAGGTTACATATCCAGATCGCAACTATTTCGATAGTCAGCATTTTTATTACTATGTAAACATCATCATAGTTCTGAGAATTTCGCGCATATCTTTTCACGGTACAGAACGATGAGTCAGCAAACCGAGACAATATAAGTCAAGATTAGGGAATAAGTAGGGGGTAGTAGTAAGTTGCACGGCTGAGGATCAGCATTGGTATCACGAAATATATTCTGTATTTTTCAGAAAAAACTTAAAATGTTTTTTCTTAGTGCTATATAGTCCCTGGCCAAATTATAAGGCGCACTTTGGGTTTTAAAAAAAATCTGCGGTTTAGGGTGCATAATTATGGCTCTGACTTTTGTAACTGTACATTTATTTTATCTGTCATTAGTCACACAATATATTGTTGGATTAACGGTAGTTTGTAAAAGTTTACTCGTTGCAGGAGATTTCTCAGTTGCCTTCTCGGTGTTGGACGCCGAACTCCGGATCTTATATTCTTCGAGGGAGATCCGTGATTTAGCGCTGTATAAGTAAGGCGCACTTTTAGTGAGGGAACAGGGTTATATTAGGGTACCTATCGGCAAGTGAATTGCCACATGTCTGGCGCAGGATTCATGATCTAAGCTAGCCTATATTTTTACTAGTTTTTTTATTTAGCGACTGGTTACGCTTTAATTGTAGCGCTTCTGAAGCCAAGTTACGGCTCGAGCGTTTTGCCAAACTACGGCAATAATGAATTATTGAAACGAGTCAAAAGTAAGACTATGACTATGTTTTCTTTATTCTACAAATTCCTTATATACAACTTATATACAACTTAACATATAATCCCTACTCTAATATTTTATTTTACTTAATACATAATCCCTACTCTAAAACTGGAAGAATTGAATATAGTAAATTCATTCTACCAATCAAAATCTCGATCAGCATTTTCCCCATATGACCCAATTTAAAAATGCAACACTCATAAATTCCATGAGTAATGACTACTCAGGTTTCTTTACAAAGGGTACATGCACTTGTGTACATTGCACTTGTGCACTCTAAGCGCCGCTTAGTCTGGCACGATCGCGATGGGCCAGTATAGACATTCATTCATGTGTCTATTTTTACTGACATCATGAATTGGACTTTCGTATGTGTACTGAAAAACGAGCATTACAAAACTGATCGTAAATTATCCATTTCTATAGTCTACGACTGCTCGTTAATTATAGATTTGTGGGTTGTGGAAAAATGGTGATTGGTTGTGTGGGAATAATACTATAGATCCACTGCAAGTTCGACAATATACACATAACATTCTAATCTCAAACGAAAAACATAACTCTGTTGACTGTCTAACTCTGACTGCGCGACACGTTGCAGTTTAATTTCGATAAGCAAAGTTAAGACGGATGAATTCAAGTGAAAATTAAATAATAATGTTAATTTAGTGCTTTTCAATGAACGCTTGTTATTTTTTTGTGTAATTGGGATAGTTTTTAAATATTTTAATAAGAATTAAACATTGTAAGACACGGGTAGGCAGAGTGATCTACCACCGCCCAAGATGGAAAATTTAGAGAACACCAGCGTCTCACAAAATAGCATCAGACGCATTAAAAAGAAAATTGGGAAAGGGCAAAAATTCAGCCGTAAAAGGAAGGGGCACTGTGGCAGAAACCCATTATTTACGTCAAGGTCGGAACATTGTCTCAAGAATATCTGCTTGAATAATAGATTTGCGACCACAAAGCAAATAAATTTATGCTTAGAAGAGTCAAATGCTCATGTGTTTGAACGCACTTTGGGTTGGAATTTCTCAGATTTGAATTTTAGGGCCTGCAGACCGTTAAAAAAATCAGAGTTGACGGAGGCTATAAAATCGAAGCATCTCACATGGGCTAGAGTGCACAAAGACAAAGATTTTATGTTTTGGAAATCGGTATTTTTCTAAAATAATTATACGTCGGTATCTTAAATGATCATTTCTAAACCTATTACAGGTGTGCTTAAGTGACGTAAGCACTTTTGAGATATTATCAAATAAAACTCAATATGTTCGTCAACGTCCTGGGGAGAAATTTCGATCAGAATGTGTGAGACAAACTCTAAAACATCCCACAAAGATTATGATTTGGTCGGTTATAATCGGTAAGGGTACTGGACGGCTCTACGTTGTAAACGGAACTATGAAACAGGACCGGTACACGGAGGCCCTCAAAAATCGGCTCATTCCTCAAATGAGGGACTAGTGCCCACAAGGAGAGCCTTTCATTTTCATGCAAGATGGAGCCACTCTAACCGTTCAGTAAAAACTTTCTTAGCGCAGACTAATATCCCCCTACTAAGATGGCCGAAAAACTTGCCAGATATGAACCCGATCGAAAATCTTTGCCAGCTTATGAAGAGGGAGATAGCTAAGGAAAACATAACGACTAAAACTCGGCTAATTGAAAGGATTATTGATGTGTGGAACCATCATACACGCATGCAAGAGACCGTGCAGGCCTGTATTAATAGCATGTCCCATCGGATAGAGGCCTGGATTGCCGCCAAAAGTGGCTTTACAAAATATTGATATTTTTCTTTTTGTGCATATGTGTCGTCTCGGAATTTCCCACCGCCGGTGAAACCCACACGGCGAAAGCAAGTTTTGCCAGTTTTGCTCTTCTCCCGGAATGGACCAGTCGTCTGGCTCCGTCCTCGACACGACGTCACTTGTAAACGCGATATTTTATAAGTGCAAAATGAACAATATTAATTACAATAAATACGATTTGCATAGTGGTGACCCCACTTTACGAACGTGCAGTGCGTTGTTGCCACCTCAGCGTATTGACACTGCGGTCATAGAAAATTGATATGACCTAGCCTTCCACCCCCTGTATAGCGCAACAATACCAGCTAAAGCTCAGCGCGTGGTTATGGTTCTTGAGGAGGTTAGGCTAGGCCCGTGCCGATCCAAAAAACATGGACACGGGATGGGAATCAGGATTGGGTGTTGGTACTGAGCCTGAAGAAAAAAACAAACTTAGGCCATCATACGGTTAAAAGGAATAGATATATTTAAAATAATTCAAATAAAAACATAACATTATAATAAACTTATAATAATCCAAAAATAAAATTCAAAATAATAAGAGAAAAACTTATGTTTTAAAGAAAACTATAATAAAGACAATAATAGAAAAAAAATGATAATTAAAAGGAAATTATAATTACAAAATAATAATCAAAAAAAATAATTATGTTTATAAGGGAATTAAAATAACGAAATAATAATAAAAAAAATAATTCTGATTAAAAAAGAAACTATGATAACAAAAGAAAAAATGGAAAAAATATGAAAAAATGGGGGAGTGAAGTGGAATCAACAAAAAAATATATCAACTTTACTCTAAATAATTATCGGTACCCAACTTACTCTGGCTGATGATGAGCGCTCCTCACCGCTGGTAGTTGTCCTGAAACCCCAAAAAATATACTTCACTTCAATTCACGCACTAGGTTTCTCTCTCTTAACAATGATTTCACATCAATTGAACGTCATCAATTTTTTGTGTGCTCTAAAGCAAATCTTTTTAAATTATAAAAGGATATAATTTATAAAAGAATATAATTTATAAAAGAATTAATATCGTGCAATTACATTAATATTTATTTATGTACATCCTTATGCAACTTTACATCCCAAATACTATAGAGACTAATATTCTTCAAAATGTACAATGCGGCTAGACTGTCATTCACACTTTGAATCATACCACTTTCAACTGCTTGCCAAGTTCGGTCTTCCTCTTTAGATAACACAGGTTCAAGATTAGCGAACTTCGTTGCATAGGTGTGCCCAGCGGACACATACTACCGTTTTTCCATCACATTTCTCAGCACCTGCCATGAATTTCGGCAATTCGCGCATGTTTTCGCCCAATTGTAAGAATCATAATAAGATTTCATTAATCAATTCCTCATTTTATAATTTATCTCCCCAATTATGTACTGCTGAAGACGTTTTACACAATGTTCACTCACGTTACCGCCACCATGAACATCAAATACGGCAACAAAAAACTCCAATTTTTAAATCGTTTTATTTTTTTAATCTTAGTTTGACTCCCGCTTCCCAAAATACACTTCAATTTCACAAAAAAATGTTCAAGTTCGACAACGCAGTGATCTTCGGAGATTCGGAACCTTTCACTTCCCAAACTAGCCTCCTTCCTTAATTTTTCGCAATGTTTTTTCCCTAACAAACGAACTGCACCCTTTCTCCTTCCACAACCAACTCCTCTTTTTCGTGATCTTTCTTTTCCCAACAAAATTCAACTTGACACCTTCTCCTTCCACAACCAACTATCTCTCGTCCCTCAGTTTTTTTCCACTCCATTCCCATCTTTTTGGGGCCGGGTGCAAAAGGTCCCGCTGGCTTCCAGTTGGATGCGGATTTCAGATTTTTCCTAGTTGCCAGGTCGCAGCAGCCCGCTACTTGGCATTGACCTTTCATCCGCATTTCAATTTAAAGCTGCAGCTCGAGCAGGAAAAAAAATGGAAGGAAAAAAATTAGAGGCAGCCCTGGGGATCGAACCGACCCCCTCATGGTTCTGAGGCAGCGAAGCTCTCTGAAGGCTGCTGACTCGTGATAACTAAAATGGTGCAGTTCTTTAAGGTAAAATTGCAGGGGCTTGTTGCAAGTTATTCGCAACAGCGTTGCAACAATTTCTTTTGTGCGGTTTTCGTCGGAAGTGCAGTGTCCGGGCTTTTGTGCACGGCTACATTCCACGCCGCCATCTTTGCCCTCAAGTGACTGTACAGCCGAAACCCAGCAACCTCGCACACCAATCTTGCTGACTGCTGTGCAGGCACGCCGCCGTTCGCCTGTCGACATGGTACTCGGACGGGACAACTATGACAATGCACGCAGCCTCGTACATTGTAATACGAAGCGGAACACGCCAGCGGGCAATCAGAGCTGGCCACCTCTGACTCTAAGCCAGCCGCCTTTGGGAATGCTCCAGCAGCCGCCGACTCACCAGGTCAACGTCGTCGGCCAATGCAGGTTGCCCTCGTTTTGGCGAGCTAGCCCGGAGCTTTGTTTTTTCCAGGTCGAGTCGCAATTCCAAGTGCACAATGTGACAAACGACAAGTACCACCTCACGATTTCCGCATTGAATCACAACACCATCGTCGAGGTAGCGGACATGATCCACACGCCGCCAGCCGTTGACAAGTTCGCAGCCATCAAGGCAGCCAATGTCTCTCGTCTCACGGACTCTCCCGATGCCCAGCTACATAAGCTTGTCACTAGCGTCGAGCTCAGGGACAGACGGCCATCACAGCTGCTGCGACACATGCGCTCTCTAGCTGGTATGCGGGTCAGTGACGATATTCTGCGCATCAAATGGCTCGATGTCTTGCCACAGCAGACACGGCGCATGGTTGTGCTGATCAGGAATCAGTCGCTGGAGGAGCTCGCAGCTGTTGCAGACGAGGCTGTTGTAATGTTTGGTTGTTATGTAAGATGTGCTGTAAACAGTCCGGATCATCCTCCAAAATCCTTTCCTTCGGTTTCTTACAGTTTCTTCTTCTTCGATATTCCTCCAAAGAAATGACCTTCTTGTTGCTGCTGAGGGGAAGTCAAATTAAGTTAGGAAGCTAAGGACGATCTTGTTATCACCTACAGGCATCTGTTTAAATGCCGCATGTTTGGCGCAATCCCAAACGATAGGCAGCCGATATTGCTAAGTTTCTTTTCTGAGTTGCCGATATTGGAGGCAATTCAAAGTCTGCCGATATGTTAGGCGGACTAATGCTCGAGGGAGAAATTCTTTTGCCGAAAGAAGGCAATATTGCTGATTAATTAAAGCAACAGTTGGAATTCACTAAGACTAATGAGGACGAGCCTCAGCTCCGTCCGTTATTTCATTCTCAAAATTAATTCTAAATACATAATAATCCCTACTCTAAATTTACAATTAGTTAACTACCACCAATCATACGCGTTAAGCATAGGTTCCCGCGAAAACTTCGATTCCCCGATGGCATTTACTTAGTGCATATCGTATAGACTTATAATGTTACTGGAGTAAATGTTACCGCATCGTCGCTCTGTCACTTCCGTTGCCTATATTCCTCTAGGCTTATGCGAGGTATATCTCTATCTCGATAATCTCGGGTATACCTACAGGCAGTGAGTCTTCCACATATTTGACGCAGAAACAAAGTCTCAGGCGGCCGATATGTCTACTTGTTTAAATTGCCGAGAACAGAGGCAATTTATTTTCTGCCGCACTAGAAAGGCAGTCTTAGCCCAGTTAACCAGAACCTAAGAACTTTGCCGCTAGTAGGCAATGTCGCTGAATAAAACAGCAACCATAGTTCCTTGATCGTGGATTTTTTTATTGCAAATTTTCTTAAACTAATACATAATATATCCCTACTCTAAATAACTAAATTAATAACCAGAACCAATCACGTGCGCCGTGTTTTGGTTCTCACGGTAACGTATTTCCTGTTCCCCAATCAATATACATATCTCATACTATTCAGTTGCAATCATGACCTACATTTATTGCACTCGAATGCATATGGTTAGCAAAGGGCATAAGCCCGTACCCAGAACAACATTAATTAGATCAGTATTTAAAACAGTTGACCATGTCTTCAAGTATGCATGAGTCATTGAGGTGGGTCGTGTCTGAGTTCATAGCTAATTATCGATTGCTCATATGTTGAGTAGAGGGGTACTCTATGAGTTTATCGAAAAGTAGGAAGTGCATGTGAGAAATGTCGCTATGATTTTGTATTGTTTGTATATGTACTACATGGTGACCTAATGACCTAATTTATTGAGCTCTTGCTGCAAAGGTTAATAGTGGTCATCACTTCAAGTATTTTAATTATTGTTTCATCTTTAAATTGAATGCTAACTGCACCGAAGGTTATGCAACCAAATTTGTTTGTTTTCATTTCAATTTAAGAAGTATAAGTCGCGGTAGGTGGTAGAGATCTTGGATGTGCTAATTGTAGCGTGTGGGTAGATATGGTTTGTGAATACTAGAATACCACTACAAGGCACATTACATGGACCCAGCAGTAATGGCCACGTCGGCGCATCCAGTTACGCGACCGACAACATTTTCAACCGGCCGGTCGTCACCCCGGGATTCTCCGGCTCAGATTGCCGTCGAGCTAGCGACCCTGCGTCTAGCGATCGCGGAATGGACTAGTTTGATCTGCGAGGAACTCCAGCAACCACGCGTCAATGCCAACACTCAGCATGGGCGCTCCTCGCCACGGAGCAGGTTTCAAGAGCGTGCACGTTCTGCCACTGAAGGACCAGACCCGCACGCGGGATATTGCTGGTGTCATAGCAAACACGGAGCTGCGGCAATCCGCTGCGGGCAGCCGTCAAGTTTTCCAACGCAAAACAACGCTACGAGACGTTTGGAAAACTAAAGTCGCCGTCGCTGTACTCGGCGGTCACCGCCAGCAACATTTCGAAGAAACGCCTTTATTTCTATGACCGCAGTACGAGAGCTCGGTTTCTGATGGACTCCAGCTCCGCGATTACCATCATCCCGCAACATCTCATCACCAGGCCTCTTCAGAAGCAGAGCCTCGTGCTGCAGGCAGCCAATGGCACGCCAATCATCACTTTCGGCACCCAGCAGCTCATCTTGGATTTCGGGTTGCACCGTCCATTTCGCTGGCCGTTTGTCATAGCAGACGTCCAGACGGCTATCCTGGGTGCCGACGCGCTCATTTATCACGGTTTGCTCATCAACCTATGCAACCGACGCCTTTTAGACGATCGCGCCAGCCTCTCTACGACCTGTGCTCTCGGTTCAACTCCAGCTGTGCATTACAGAAGCGCCGTTACCAAACCATCAACCTTGGAGGGCGCCATTGGAGAACCGTACAGGCAGATAACCGCCAAGTACGCCAAGACAACTCTACGACCTGGTGAGTTGGCCTCGATCCCCGACTTCCCCGTCCACCATCAGATAGTCACGCATACACCATCTGTCTTCGCAAGACCTCGTCTTAAAATGTTTTTTCTTAGTGCTATATAGTCCCTGGCCAAATTATAAGGCACACTTTGGGTTTTAAAAAAAATCTGCAGTTTAGGGTGCATAATTATGGCTCTGACTGTTGTAACTGTACATTTATTTTATCTGTCATTAGTCACACAATATATTGTTGGATTAACGGTAGTTTGTAAAAGTTTACTCGTCGCAGGAGATTTCTCAGTTGCCTTCTCGGTGTTGGACGCCGAACGCCGGATCTTATATTCTTCGAGGGAGATCCGTGATTTAGCGCTGTATAAGTAAGGCGCACTTTTAGTGAGGGAACAGGGTTATATTAGGGTACCTATCGGCAAGTGAATTGCCACATGTCTGGCGCAGGATTCATGATCTAAGCTAGCCTATATTTTTACTATTTTTTTTATTTAGCGACTGGTTACGCTTTAATTGTAGCGCTTCTAAAGCCAAGTTACGGCTCGAGCGTTTTGCCAAACTACGGCAATAATGAATTATTGAAACGAGTCAAAAGTAAGACTATGACTATGTTTTCTTTATTCTACAAATTCCTTATATACAATTTTTACAACTTAACATATAATCCCTACTCTAATATTTTATTTTACTTAATACATAATCCCTACTCTAAAACTGGAAGAATTGAATATAGTAAATTCATTCTACCAATCAAAATCTCGATCAGCATTTTTCCCATATGACCCAATTTAAAAATGCAACACTCATAAATTCCATGAGTAATGACTACTCAGGTTTCTTTACAAAGGGTACATGCACTTGTGTACATTGTACTTGTGCACTCTAAGCGCCGCTTAGTCTGGCACGATCGCGATGGGCCAGTATAGACATTCATTCATGTGTCTATTTTTACTGACATCATGAATTGGACTTTCGTATATGTACTGAAAAACGAGCATTACAAAACTGATCGTAAATTATCCATTTCTATAGTCTACGACTGCTCGTTAATTATAGATTTGTGGGTTGTGGAAAAATGGTGATTGGTTGTGTGGGAATAATACTGTAGATCCACTACAAGTTCGACAATATACACATAACATTCTAATCTCAAACGAAAAACATAACTCTGTTGACTGTCTGACTCTGACTGCGCGACACGTTGCAGTTTAATTTCGATAAGCAAAGTTAAGACGGATGAATTCAAGTGAAAATTAAATAATAATGTTAATTTAGTGCTTTTCAATGAACGCTTGTTATTTTTTTGTGTAATTGGGATAGTTTTTAAATATTTTAATAAGAATTAAACATTGTAAGACACGGGTAGGCAGAGTGATCTACCACCGCCCAAGATGGAAAATTTAGAGAACACCAGCGTCTCACAAAATAGCATCAGACGCATTAAAAAGAAAATTGGGAAAGGGCAAAAATTCAGCCCTAAAAGGAAGGGGCACTGTGGCAGAAACCCATTATTTACGTCAAGGTCGGAACGTTGTCTCAAGAATATCTGCTTGAATAATAGATTTGCGACCACAAAGCAAATAAATTTATGCTTAGAAGAGTCAAATGCTCATGTGTTTGAACGCACTTTGGGTTGGAATTTCTCAGATTTGAATTTTAGGGCCTGCAGACCGTTAAAAAAATCAAAGTTGACGGAGGCTATAAAATCGAAGCATCTCACATGGGCTAGAGTGCACAAAGACAAAGATTTTATGTTTTGGAAATCGGTATTTTTCTAAAATAATTATACGTCGGTATCTTAAATGATCATTTCTAAACCTATTACAGGTGTGCTTAAGTGACGTAAGCACTTTTGAGATATTATCAAATAAAACTCAATATGTTCGTCAACGTCCTGGGGAGAAATTTCGATCAGAATGTGTGAGACAAACTCTAAAACATCCCACAAAGATTATGATTTGGTCGGTTATAATCGGTAAGGGTACTGGACGGCTCTACGTTGTAAACGGAACTATGAAACAGGACCGGTACACGGAGGCCCTCAAAAATCGGCTCATTCCTCAAAGGGACTAGTGCCCACAAGGAGAGCCTTTCATTTTCATGCAAGATGGAGCCACTCTAACCGTTCAGTAAAAACTTTCTTAGCGCAGACTAATATCCCCCTACTAAGATGGCCGAAAAACTTGCCAGATATGAACCCGATCGAAAATCTTTGCCAGCTTATGAAGAGGGAGATAGCTAAGGAAAACATAACGACTAAAACTCGGCTAATTGAAAGGATTATTGATGTGTGGAACCATCATACACGCATGCAAGAGACCGTGCAGGCCTGTATTAATAGCATGTCCCATCGGATAGAGGCCTGGATTGCCGCCAAAAGTGGCTTTACAAAATATTGATATTTTTCTTTTTGTGCATATGTGTCGTCTCGGAATTTCCCGCCGCCGGCGAAACCCACACGGCGAAAGCAAGTTCTGGCTCCGCGGCAAATCTTCGCTTGCCGGCCAGTTTTGCTCTTCTCCCGGAATGGACCAGTCGTCTGGCTCCGTCCTCGACACGACGTCACTTGTAAACGCGATATTTTATAAGTGCAAAATGAACAATATTAATTACAATAAATACGATTTGCATAGTGGTGACCCCACTTTACGAACGCGCAGTGCGTTGTTGCCACCTCAGCGTATTGACACTGCGGTCATAGAAAATTGATATGACCTAGCCTTCCACCCCCTGTATAGCGCAACAATGCCAGCTAAAGCTCAGCGCGTGGTTATGGTTCTTGAGGAGGTTAGGCTAGGCCCGTGCCGATCCAAAAAACATGGACACGGGATGGGAATCAGGATTGGGTGTTGGTACTGAGCCTGAAGAAAAAAACAAACTTAGGCCATCATACGTTTAAAAGGAATAGATATATTTAAAATAATTCAAATAAAAACATAACATTATAATAAACTTATAATAATCCAAAAATAAAATTCAAAATAATAAGAGAAAAACTTATGTTTTAAAGAAAACTATAATAAAGATAATAATAGGAAAAAAATGATAATTAAAAGGAAATTATAATTACAAAATAATAATCAAAAAAAATAGTTATGTTTATAAGGGAATTAAAATAACGAAATAATAATAAAAAAAAATAATTATGATTAAAAAAGAAACTATGATAACAAAAGAAAAAATGGAAAAAATATGAAAAAACGGGGGAGTGAAGTGGAATCAACAAAAAAATATATCAACTTTACTCTAAATAATTATCGGTACCCAACTTACTCTGGCTGATGATGAGCGCTCCTCACCGCTGGTAGTTGTCCTGAAACCCCAAAAAATATACTCCACTTCAATTCACGCACTAGGTTTCTCTCTCTTAACAATGATTTCACATCAATTGAACGTCATCAATTTTTTGTGTGCTCTAAAGCAAATCTTTTTAAATTATAAAAGGATATAATTTATAAAAGAATATAATTTATAAAAGAATTAATATCGTGCAATTACATTAATATTTATTTATGTACATCCTTATGCAACTTTACATCCCAGATACTATAGAGACTAATATTCTTCAAAATGTACAATGCGGCTAGACTGTCATTCACACTTTGAATCATACCACTTTCAACTGCTTGCCAAGTTCGGTCTTCCTCTTTAGATAACACAGGTTCAAGATTAGCGAACTTCGTTGCATAGGTGTGCCCAGCGGACACATACTACCGTTTTTCCGTCACATTTCTCAGCACCTGCCATGAATTTCGGCAATTCGCGCATGTTTTCGCCATCAATCCTCGCAATCAATTCCTCATTTTATAATTTATCTCCCCAATTATGTACTGCTGAAGACGTTTTACACAATGTTCACTCACGTTACCGCCACCATGAACATCAAATACGGCAAAAAAACTCCAATTTTTAAATCGTTTTATTTTTTTAATCTTAGTTTGACTCCCGCTTCCCAAAATACACTTCAATTTTACAAAAAGATGTTCAAGTTCGACAACGCAGTGATCTTCGGAGATTCGGAACCTTTCACTTCCCAAACTAGCCTCCTTCCTTAATTTTTCGCGATCTTTTTTCCCTAACAAACGAACTGCACCCTTTCTCCTTCCACAACCAACTCCTCTTTTTCGTGATCTTTCTTTTCCCAACAAAATTCAACTTGACACCTTCTCCTTCCACAAGCAACTATCTCTCGTCCCTCAGTTTTTTTCCACTCCATTTCCATCTTTTTGGGGCCGGGTGCAAAAGGTCCCGCTGGCTTCCAGTTGGATGCGGATTTCAGATTTTTCCTAGTTGCCAGGTCGCAGCAGCCCGCTACTTGGCATTGACCTTTCATCCGCATTTCAATTTAAAGCTGCAGCTCGAGCAGGAAAAAAAATGGAAGGAAAAAAATTAGAGGCAGCCCTGGGGATCGAACCGACCCCCTCATGGTTCTGAGGCAGCGAAGCTCTCTGAAGGCTGCTGACTCGTGATAACTAAAAAGGTGCAGTTCTTTAAGGTAAAATTGCAGGGGCTTGTTGCAAGTTATTCGCAACAGCGTTGCAACAATTTCTTTTGTGCGGTTTTCGTCGGAAGTGCAGTGTCCGGGCTTTTGTGCACGGCTACATTCCACGCCGCCATCTTTGCCCTCAAGTGACTGTAGAGCCGAAACCCAGCAACCTCGCACACCAATCTTGCTGACTGCTGTGCAGGCACGCCGCCGTTCGCCTGTCGACATGGTACTCGGACGGGACAACTATGACAATGCACGCAGCCTCGTACATTGTAATACGGAGCGGAACACGCCAGCGGGCAATCAGAGCTGGCCACCTCTGACTCTAAGCCAGCCGCCTTTGGGAATGCTCCAGCAGCCGCCGACTCACCAGGTCAACGTCGTCGGGCAATGCAGGTTGCCCTCGTTTTGGCGAGCTAGCCCGGAGCTTTGTTTTTTCCAGGTCGAGTCGCAATTCCAAGTGCACAATGTGACAAACGACAAGTACCACCTCACGATTTCCGCATTGAATCACGACACCATCGTCGAAGTAGCGGACATTATCCACACGCCGCCAGCCGTTGACAAGTTCGCAGCCATCAAGGCAGCCAATGTCTCTCGTCTCACGGACTCTCCCGATGCCCAGCTCCATAAGCTTGTCACTAGCGTCAAGCTCAGGGACAGACGGCCATCACAGCTGCTGCGACACATGCGCTCTCTAGCTGGTATGCGGGTGAGTGACGATATTCTGCGCATCAAATGGCTCGACGTCTTGCCACAGCAGACACGGCGCATGGTTGTGCTGATCAGGAATCAGTCGCTGGAAGAGCTCGCAGCTGTTGCAGACGAGGCTGTTGTAATGTTTGGTTGTTATGTAAGATGTGCTGTAAACAGTCCGGATCATCCTCCAAAATCCTTTCCTTCGGTTTCTTACAGTTTCTTCTTCTTCGATATTCCTCCAAAGAAATGACCTTCTTGTTGCTGCTGAGGGGAAGTCAAATTAAGTTAGGAAGCTAAGGACGATCTTGTTATCACCTACAGGCATCTGTTTAAATGCCGCATGTTTGGCGCAATCCCAAACGATAGGCAGCCGATATTGCTAAGTTTCTTTTCTGAGTTGCCGATATTGGAGGCAATTCAAAGTCTGCCGATATGTTAGGCGGACTAATGCTCGAGGGAGAAATTCTTTTGCCGAAAGAAGGCAATATTGCTGATTAATTAAAGCAACAGTTGGAATTCACTAAGACTAATGAGGACGAGCCTCAGCTCCGTCCGTTATTTCATTCTCAAAATTAATTCTAAATACATAATAATCCCTACTCTAAATTTACAATTAGTTAACTACCACCAATCATACGCGTTAAGCATAGGTTCCCGCGAAAACTTCGATTCCCCGATGGCATTTACTTAGTGCATATCGTATAGACTTATAATGTTACTGGAGTAAATGTTACCGCATCGTCGCTCTGTCACTTCCGTTGCCTATATTCCTCTAGGCTTATGCGAGGTATATCTCTATCTCGATAATCTCGGGTATACCTACAGGCAGTGAGTCTTCCACATATTTGACGCAGAAACAAAGTCTCAGGCGGCCGATATGTCTACTTGTTTAAATTGCCGAGAACAGAGGCAATTTATTTTCTGCCGAACTAGAAAGGCAGTCTTAGCCCAATGAACCAGAACCTAAGAACTTTGCCGCTGGTAAGCAATGTCGCTGAATAAAACAGCAACCATAGTTCCTTGATCGTGGATTTTTTTATTGCAAATTTTCTTAAACTAATACATAATATATCCCTACTCTAAATAACTAAATTAATAACCAGAACCAATCACGTGCGTCGTGTTTTGGTTCTCACGGTAACGTATTTCCTGTTCCCCAATCAATATACATATCTCATACTATTCAGTTGCAATCATGACCTACATTTATTGCACTCGAATGCATATGGTTAGCAAAGGGCATAAGCCCGTACCCAGAACAACATTAATTAGATCAGTATTTAAAACAGTTGACCATGTCTTCAAGTATGCATGAGTCATTGAGGTGGGTCGTGTCTGAGTTCATAGCTAATTATCGATTGCTCATATGTTGAGTAGAGGGGTACTCTATGAGTTTATCGAAAAAAAGGAAGTGCATGTGAGAAATGTCGCTATGATTTTGTATTGTTTGTATATGTACTACATGGTGACCTAATGACCTAATTTATTGAGCTCTTGCTGCAAAGGTTAATAGTGGTCATCACTTCAAGTATTTTAATTATTGTTTCATCTTTAAATTGAATGCTAACTGCACCGAAGGGTATGCAACCAAATTTGTTTGTTTTCATTTCAATTTAAGAAGTATAAGTCGCGGTAGGTGGTAGAGATCTTGGATGTGCTAATTGTAGCGTGTGGGTAGATATGGTTTGTGAATACTAGAATACCACTACAAGGCACATTACATGGACCCAGCAGTAATGGCCACGTCGGCGCATCCAGTTACGCGACCGACAACATTTTCAACCGGCCGGTCGTCACCCCGGGATTCTCCGGCTCAGATTGCCGTCGAGCTAGCGACCCTGCGTCTAGCGATCGCGGAATGGACTAGTTTGATCTGCGAGGAACTCCAGCAACCACGCGTCAATGCCAACACTCAGCATGGGCGCTCCTCGCCACGGAGCAGGTTTCAAGAGCGTGCACGTTCTGCCACTTAAGGACCAGACCCGCACGCGGGATATTGCTGGTGTCATAGCAAACACGGAGCTGCGGCAATCCGCTGCGGGCAGCCGTCAAGTTTTCCAACGCAAAACAACGCTACGAGACGTTTGGAAAACTAAAGTCGCCGTCGCTGTACTCGGCGGTCACCGCCAGCAACATTTCGAAGAAACGCCTTTATTTCTATGACCGCAGTACGAGAGCTCGGTTTCTGATGGACTCCAGCTCCGCGATTACCATCATCCCGCAACATCTCATCACCAGGCCTCTTCAGAAGCAGAGCCTCGTGCTGCAGGCAGCCAATGGCACGCCAATCATCACTTTCGGCACCCAGCAGCTCATCTTGGATTTCGGGTTGCACCGTCCATTTCGCTGGCCGTTTGTCATAGCAGACGTCCAGACGGCTATCCTGGGTGCCGACGCGCTCATTTATCACGGTTTGCTCATCAACCTATGCAACCGACGCCTTTTAGACGATCGCGCCAGCCTCTCTACGACCTGTGCTCTCGGCTCAACTCCAGCTGTGCATTACATAAGCGCCGTTACCAAACCATCAACCTTGGAGGGCGCCATTGGAGAACCGTACAGGCAGATAACCGCCAAGTACGCCAAGACAACTCTACGACCTGGTGAGTTGGCCTCGATCCCCGACTTCCCCGTCCACCATCAGATAGTCACGCATACACCATCTGTCTTCGCAAGACCTCGTCGCCTCGCCGCAGCGAAAGCCGAGTTCGATTTCCTATTGGAACGAGGTGTTATTCGACTTTCGTCAAGCCAGTGGGCTAGCCCCTTGCACATGGTGCCTAAGGACGGCGGCCGCTGGCAAACCCCCGGGTATCACCGCCAACTCAATGCCCGCTCCCGTCCGGATCGCTACCCATTGCCCATAATCGAGGAATTGATTCAGGAAGCCAGCTGTTCTGTATTCTCAGTCATCGGTCTCCAGCGGGCATTTTATCAAATCCCGGTCGCTCCTGAGGACATCTTCAAGACGGCAGCCACTACGCAATTTTTTGGGGATGCCTCTTGGTTTGCGAAATGAGGCCCAAACGATGCAGCGGACTCTCAACGATCTGCTGAGGAAGCTTGACTTTGTCCGCGATTACCAGGACGACATCTTGGTGCTTTCGGGCAACTACGACCAACATAAGCATCATCTCGAGCAGCTCCTCTAGGTGCTGCAAACTGCGAAGCTCCTGGCCAACTGGGACAAATACCAAGTTAGCCTACCCGAGGTCATTTTTGCCGGGTACCACGACTGCGAGACAGGGTTTCGACCACCAGCCCGCACGACGCAAGTCATCGCAGATTTTCCCAAACCGGCCGACTCCTCGCAGCTGAGATGTTTCCTCGGGATGCTCAACTACTATCTTCGCTGCATGCCAAATGTCGCCGAGCTCCAAGCGCCACTTTCAGAGCTATTGAAAGGTTGTACTAGCAACAAAGCGCCTCTCACTTGGACATCCGACGCTGAAGCCGTTTTTAAACGCTGCAAGAATGACATCGCCGCGGCAACCACGTCGTCATTTTTTCGCCTTCGCAACCACTAGCATTAAGCACCGACGCGTCCAGCTCTGCTATTGGCGCAGTGCCAGGCCAACAGCGAAACGACAGTACTTGGGTCCCCTTAGGGTTCTTTTCAAAGAAGCTGTCCGCGACCGAGCAGCGGTACTCCACTTACGACCGCGAACTTTTGGCAATTTTCGCTGTCATCAAATTTTTACAGCTCATTCTCGAGAGGAGGCACTTAATCGTTTACACCGAACATCGGGCGCTCACTTTTGCTTTGACGCAACGCTCGGACAAAGCCTCACCTCGGCAAAGCAGGCAATTAGACTTTATCGGCCAATTTGACACGCGGCTGGAGTACACACCGGGCGAAGACAACATTGTCGCCGGCGCACTCTCACGGGTAGAGACGGTTGAGATACCCGCACAGGCCAAGGACGACCAGTCGCCGCACCTCTTGGCAAACCCCCGTCTAAAGCGGCATCAATTAGTGTTACACGGGTATTCAGCGCACTACGTTGAATTCAAGGGTGCCATCAAACCATATTTGCCAGTCGCGCTACGCCGGCAAGCCTTTGACACCGTTTAGCAGCTCTCGCACTCCAGTGGATGGGCCACCTCAAAGCGCGTAGCGCTGAAATTCTTCCGGCCGAGCTTTCGAAACGATGTTTTTCGTTGGGCCAAGCAGTGTGTGCCTTGCTAGCCTTCGAAGGTCCATCGTCACAACCACGCCGAACTCGGCAATTTTAAAACACCGGACGCTGTCGCAGTGTGAGGGCTACGAGTACTGCCTCACCATCATCGACCGCTACATGCGCTGGCCTCAGGCAATACCAGTGCGTGATGCGAGGGCCAGCATTGTTGCCAGTGCTTTTTTTGACCACTGGATCTCGATATTCAGCACACCAATCGAGATAACCTCGGACCAAAGCCATCAGTTTGAGGCCGACCTCCTACAGCAGCTCGGTCGCCTCCTGGGGGCCAATCACGTCCACACCACACCGTACAATCCACAGGCCAATGACATGGTGGAACGGATGCACCGCACTCTCAAGGGTGCTTTAAAGTTCGTTCCCGAGACACCTTGGCCGCAGGCGCTTCCAGCGATTTTGTTGAGATTGCGCACCACACTCAAGGAAGACCTGCAAGCTTCACCTGCGGAAATGGTATTCGGAACGTTACTCCGAGTCCCGGGCGAATTTATCGCACCTCAAAAACACCGGCTAGCCGCTCACAGAACTTCGTCGCAGACTTGCGCCGCCTCTTCAAAGCGATTCACCCGGTTCCGCCAGCCAGACACACCGCACACAATCCGTTCGTGTTTGCAGACCTGGCCACTTTCGACTACGTGTTTCGCTTCATTGACGCGGTGAAGAAGCCACTCGACCAGCCGTACACCGTATACAAATTCAGGTGCTCCTAATAATTTGGCCAGCGACTGTATATATATATATATATATATATATATATATATATATATATATACATATATATATATATATATATATATATATATGTGTGTGTGTGTATATTTCATTTCATTTATTAACCAGTTCAAAATGACAAATTGTCATCTGCAAATTCCTACAGAGTTAATATAAATACCTGTACATAGGCCTGGCTTAGTTGAAACTATCTTACAGCTAACTTAACCTAAAGACTCTGTCGAATTATTTTTCTTTCTCGTCGCGTATATAATACATTCATGCTCATAAGCCAGGATATTTGAATATGTAATTTCAGAGCACTTGTTTCATTGAAGCATATCTTTGAAATTGTTGCACTTTATGTCATTAGATTAGTGACATATTGTAGTCATTTTTGTTTGATACTGACAAGATCTTATTCAATTTTTTAGTTTTATCTTAATAGTATTTATGCTGATAGACATAGTTTTCAGATCTTTTGGCAGTACATTGTATACTCTTACTGCTACAACCAAAGAGGTAATAAACAGAGGAGTGGCAGTTCAACAAATTTCATGGGCCAACTTTTATAAGTGTAGTTGTGGGCACTAACACAAACATGTTGACATCAGCGGCGTACAGCGCAAGATAAACAAAACGGGCAAAAATAGAATTTTAGATTCATTTGAAATTCCGCGAGTATTGTATGGAAACATCATAAAGAAAATATAATTGATGTTCAGAATAAAAGCTAATGTAGATAGTAACTTAATCGGATATGCTTGATATGCTTATTGTCAGCCATAACATAAAATGAGCATATGCGAGAAATGAATTCACACTGCAATCGATTATTATAATTAACATCAACCCGAGAAAGACACGGATAATATACAGAAAGGATGATCCGGTGGATTGACATATTTTGTAGGAAATTCATGGTTGTAAGGGTAAGAAAAGGTATTTAAATATCAACAAATTTTTAAGATTACTCCAATTGGTTTGAGTTTCCCTAGAATGACTGAGATTATTGTTAATTAATTATAAGAATAAAATTGCAATCTTATCATGCGATTGCATACTACAAGCTTATATATAAGCTTGTATATAAAACAGGAAACCTTAATAAAGTATCAATTTCAGCTAACTACGCATGCTCCTATAAGATTATGAGAGGAAATTTTTTAGTCTGATCATTAATAAACTGTAAAGTTTGCTAGCTACTGAATGTATCATTGGGAACAAAATGGTTATTTTAAATTCGCAAATACTGCCTAGTAGCACAATTTTTGTTCGAAAAATAATGCTGATGCTACACAAATGATAAAGCAATTAAAATTTACATTTCAACATAATGTTTAATAATTTTCATAGATATTAACATTAACAAAACTCATACTTTGAACTTAATTATGCTAAATATATTTGATTTAAAATTTTGGCCTCCCTCTTCCTTTTTCAACCGGGCTTGGGACCAGCTTTGGCGGAATTACGGCAACACTCACACCGTATATGCTATAGTTTCATAAATAAGTTAAATATAAGTAATGGATGTTTATGTGTTAATCGAACAAATTATTTACATGCCTTTAAAATGAATGCACACTAAATTACACAATTATCAATCTTCATGTTCAGATTCTCTAAACAATTTCTTTCAACATTGGCCTTTTGTCGCGCCGCTGAGTCGTGACTAAGCTCATTTGGAGAACTGTCATACATTATGTTGATTTTTTAAGTGAGCATTGAAATGCAAGTTTTTAACTGAAATCTGTTTTCAATGGTACTCCCCTTCGCACTAAAGATGTATCAAAGCACTTACCTATGAAATGAGACTGATTCCTTCGGGAAATTCGCAGTATTTCCACATGCCGCGATCACGCACTTCATATTGTTAATTGACTCGTTTCACAGTCTTTTCTGTTTATTTTTCAATTGACTATTTCACAGTCTATTACACACAATATTAAGGCACTGTTTGGGCTACAAAAACGTACTGTTGAACACGCGATTCACATAAAATCACTAGTTTTGCAGCAAATTCGAGATGTTTACTTCTTTTGATGACTTCTCAATGACAGTTCGTTTTGAAGTATCGTTCTATTTGGCTCTACTTGACGTTTTGTTCTGGAGCCCACACACGTATACGCTTCTACACGGATACTACCATTCCTCTAGTTTTTCTGTTCCATGGCTACAACATGGCTGTTTTTGTTACTCACACTTTCATATATTTTTGGCATCTGTAGGTTCTTATATCTGGCTATGCTGTCTGGATCAATATATTTGTTTCTTAGCTCACCATAATGGTGTAACAAAGAGTTAAAGATAAATAACTGCTCAATATTTAACGCACAATTTTGTGTTACGAAGGTGTTTTTATTAATAATTTTGAGAATCCTATTCTGTAGGTTTTGGAGCAAATTTAGGTTACTTTTATACGCACCTCCCCATGCTATTATACCGAAATTGACATAACTGTGGAAAAATGCATAATATATTATCATTAATGTTTTTAACTGCATAATTTTCGAAATTTTCGAGAAGATGAAGACTAGATATTTAGTTTTTTGTATGATATTTCCAATATGCTTGTCCCATTTCATATTAAAGTCGAATATTACTCTCAGGTACTTCCAACTGCTTGCTCTGTTCAACTTGTGTAAACCTATTTTAATATCGCGACTGTTGGGAACACTATCTACATAGCTTCCAAAGGTTATATACAAAGATAAGATAACTTTTTAATAGTTCATATACGTTGCCTCTTACTCCATATCTGTACATTTTATTTAACAAGATGTCATGATTGACAGTATCAAAAGCTTTCGCTAGATCGAAAAATGTGCCAATAATTGGTTTACTTTTATCAAGTTTATTATATATATAACTTGTAATATATTTTAGTGCATCCGTTGTACCTCTATCTTTAATAAATCCAAATTGTTTGTTTGAAAGTATGTTACTTTTATCAATGAAGCAATAAATTCTATTGTAAATAATTTCTTCAAATATTTTTGCTATGTTGGATATAAGAGAGATCGGTCTATAATTAGATGGATTCTGATTAATTCCTACTTTAAATATTGGTAAAATTCCTTTCTTTAGGCATTGAGGCCAAATTGATTTTTCTACGCATAGATTGAAGATGTGAGTTAAGGAATCTGTTATATAATTGGATAAAAATTTTAACGTCTTGATATTTATTTTATCTACCCCTCCAGCTCTGTTTGTCATGTTTTTTATTATTATTGCAACTTCATCTCTGTTTGTAGAATTTAAAAAGATAATAACTCAACAATTGTTGAAAGGTAAGGTTATTCTCTCATTTAACGGTGGCGTAATTTTATTACTAAGTTCCGCTCCAATATGACTGAAATAAGTGCTTAGTGTATTAGATATTTCTGAGGGATCAGTTATTGCTTGATCATTTTGCTTTATAGATTTTATTGTCATGATACTAATCCGCTTTTTATTTCTGTTTAATTTGGAGTTTATAATTCTCCACATACCTTTTGGGTTTTGGCTGTTTGGATTGACTTCCCGTTTTTCATAGTTACTTTTAGCTTCTTTGATACACTTTTCTAAAATTTTCGTGTAATTTTTGTACCCATTTTTTAATACTACGTTAGTTAGATCTTTTATCCATAAACTAAACAAAGTTTGTTTGGTATTAGTCGAAATGATTATTCCTTTCGTGATCCATTTTTTCCTAGGTTTATTAAAATTTTTCTTTCTTTTGAGTTGCGTTGTGACCGTTTGGATACAGTTTCTTATTTTAGTTATAAGTGTATTTATTGCAACTTCAGGGTCTTGCACAGACAATACTGCAGTCCAGTTTATTTTACTTGCCACTTTAATTAATTTGTTGTAGTTAATGTATGTTTTATTTATATTATGATCTTGCTTTAAGGTTATTTTATCTAGACTTATTATTAGAGGAAGGTGATCTGTGATTGCGTAATGTATGATTTTTGTCTGATAGTTCTACTTTTTGCAAAGAAATTGTCGATGCAAGAATCGCTTGAGCGCCGATCAGATGGTCTTGTTACTGTTTGGAAACAGGGGTTGATTTTAATTTCTCCAAAAAAATATTTAAAAATTCGTGGCTAATATTATCTAAAGTCAATAAGTCAATATTGAAGTCTCCGACTATATAATGATTTTTAATGTTCGAACAATTTTTTATATATTTTTTAATGTATGTATAAATTCACTTTTCTCTAAATCATGAGGTCTATACAGTGCGGAGACATCAAAAGTGCTTTCTGAATTTATTTTTATGTTAGAACTTAGTTAGTTTCAGTTTTCTCAATAACTATCGTTTTAATATACATAACTACGCCATCGGCTCTGTTTATTTTGCTATGATTATAGTAAATGTTATAACCTTCTAGTTGATAGTATAGGTGATGCACTAGGTTCCAACACATATTATCACATACGGCTTGTTAGTCATAGCCTCAATTAGCGCTTCAAGCTTATTAAAATTCATATTAAGACTTCTTATATTTACATACAGTATTAATTTTCCATCGCCGCTTACATTAGTACTAAGTGAATCCAAGTCGTAGAGAATACTTTCCGCTTGTAATACTTCGTTGAAATCCGGATATTCTTCCATCTTTTAGTTTCGTGTTTTCGTGTTACGGGGATGAGCTGAATTGTTTTTGGGTATCGCAGTCGCAGTCGGTGTCAAAGTCGGTGACGCACGAGTTAAGGATATTGGTTATCCCTTTAACAAAAAAAACAACAATTCTTTAAATTCCAATATTTATTTGAGCAGAGCTTCCGCTTCTTTTGATAAATTACAACTCTGATGCCACAATTTTAGTTAACAATTTTATAGCATAAAATTGATGAGTGCGCATCCGGCATGTGTCGAAATTGGACTTATTGAACAAGCATTTTTCCGAACGATGGACTGATGACCTGGCACGTGTAGCGACGATGGTGTTGGGAAGATGATCCCGGTTTGACGACCTGGTTAGTGGCACTTGTGAGTGTGATCGCAATGTTGGGAAGGTGATTCCGTAACTCCTCCCCCCTTAGTCAGAGGCGTCGGCCAATGGAATTGTATCCTGGTTGGTTCGCAATTTAAGGTTACAGCCGGAAATGAGTCTTTCTGTGTGGTAAGTATGATGTTGGATCTTCGGTACAGCAAAAATTGAAGGATGATGCTGATGACAATGATAGCGCCAGCGATTGAAACAGATATGGTGAGGAAGTCCTTTTGTTGTACATAAGTAACTGGGAGGTTAAAAGATCGGTTTTTTGTAAACTGATATTTCCCAAGTTGTTGAAGCTGGAGTCTGTTGACGAGGGGAGATGTGAAATTTATTTGATTAAATGTTGTTGGGTAAATATTTATTTCATCCCAAAACGTGGTCGATTTGGAGCTATAGGTGATTTCATTTACAGAAATTTGGCAGTTTGTGAATCGTATTAAGAGGGTTCCTTTTATTTTAATCTTGTTTGGTCCACAGGTAGTGTTGATCATGGTTTCGGGGATATTGATGAAAATTAAATGGCTGGGTTCTGCTTCGAAGATTTCAACTTCCTTGTCACGATCGTGGAGTTCGCATTGGGCTGGTTCGTTGTTGATAAGTTTGCAATACAGGTTGATTGAGCGGTCCTTTACCAACTCGATGTTTGATGACAGTAGAAAGTCCTCTCGATGTGGTTGCAAGTCCCTTCTTATTCGTCAGGTCTTGGAGGTCCATTTTCTGTCCGAGTGTTACCAGAAGTTGTCTGAAATTTTCGTGTTTTCTTAATTTTTGATTTGTGGATTTTCTTGTTTTTGTCAGTAGTAATAGTAATAAGATTATCTTCTTTTGTTTTATGTCGCGTAAACCTAGGGGTTAGTTTATTCCTTCTACATTCTTTGTGATATACTATGGATCCTCTATTAACAGGTTCGGGGTCTTCTCTGTTACTATTTAATTTTTCTAATTTCCTTTTTGATATTTCTTCTAGTTTAGCCTTAATTTCAGGGTAGAGTTTATTTCGGAATTCTTTAAGGTTTTCTAAATATTCGTGATTACTATTGAAATTTATATTTTTGTCGAATTTGTATGTCCTACCATAGAATAGTTCAAAGGGTGTATAGTTAGTGGAAGAGTGTATGGCATTATTATAAGTTGCAATGACTTCATTTAGAATGTCCTCTGGATTCTTGTCTCGGTTTTTATGATAGATTAATCTAAACGTTTCAGTTAAAGTTGAATTTAATCTTTCAACTGCAGCATTGCTGCTAGTTTGTTGGAATGAGGTGACATGGTGGTGTATGTCATATTGTTTGCAAAAATCTGTAAATATCGAGGAGGTAAATTCTGTTCCTTGATCTGTGACAAAGGTGATAATATTTTCAGGTGGGCCGTGAAGGCTTATGAAATGTCTTAGTGATTTGATAATTGTTAGACTATTTCGGGCAGTTAGGATATAAGCTGCAGCAAACTTAGAAAACCTATCGATTAGTGTGAAGACGTATTGTTTGTCGATTGTGTAGATATCCATATGCAGTATTTCAAGGGGTTTCTTTGGTGATGCGGTAAATTGAAACTTTGGTTTTTGTGGATTTCGATCATATTTGAGTGTTTGGCATTGTTCACAGTTATTGATGATTTGAGTTATCCTGGTTTTCATATAGGGGAAATAATATTCCCGTTTTAGATGAGCGAGAGTTTCATTTATACCACGATGGTTGTTTTGTGTGTGGTATTTATTAATGAGTGCGTCCTGCTCGTCAATTTCTATGATATCCTTTAGTAACTCGGTACACCGAACGAGTCTAAAATTTTTAGATTGGAAAAAATGTTTTGAATAGACGTCTTGGATAAGTCTGAAAATTTCATCTGAACTTAAAATTGCAGTTAGTCGATTGGGTGCAACAAATTTTTTGAAAAGATCTATGATTGCAGATTCAGTGAGTTCTTGCAATCGAATTGTTCGTCGTTGCTTGTTCCTGAAAGGCATTTTTAGAATTGACTGTGGACTTCTATTTGAAACTTCGATTATAAGCTGGAGTGAAAACTCATTGAGCGGTTGCTCAGAAATTGGGATGCCAGTGTTAAGGTTTTCGTCTGCCGAATGTATAGTGGTTCCTCTAGTACTTTGCGTTGAATCGTTCACGTTGTCGATAGTTTCGTTTAGGTGGATTTCGGCTTTCTTCTGTGGAATTTTGATTCGACTTAGGGCGTCAGCATTACTATTCTGTATTCCCTTCTTATAGACTACTTCGTAGTCGTATTCCTCAAGCTTTAAGCGCCAACGTATAAGTCTAGAATTTGGGTCTTTCAGGCTCATCATTCATGTGAGGGGTTTATGATCAGTAACGATTTTGAATTTGCGGCCAAACAAATAGGGTCGAAAGTATTTGGTAGCCCATACTATAGCCAAAAATTCCCTTTCTATGGTAGAATAGTTAACTTCTGAATCAGTTAATGTTCTGCTGGCGAAACATATCGGTTTATCGCTGCCGATAGGGCCTTGCGATAAGACGGCTCCGATAGCGAAATTGCTCGCATCCGTCGTTAAAACGAATGGTTTACTAAAATCTGGATGTTGTAAAAGTGGATCATTCATGAGAATGTCTTTACAACAGTTGAAGGCGGTGACGTACCGATTATTGAAATCTATTGTACAACCCTTTTTTAAGCATTCCGTTAAAGGTTTTGTTAGTTTCGCGAAATCTTTAATAAACTTTCGATAATATCCAAGTAAGCCAAGGAAGGATTTTATTTCTTTGGTTGTTTTAGGAATTGGGAAGTCAATTATTGCTTGGACTTTATCGGGGTTTGGTTTGATACCCTCTGTCGTGACTAAGTGACCTAGGAAGGCAATTTCATTTTTACGAAATTCCGATTTGCCGAGTTGAATTTTGAGGTTAGATGTTCGTAATCTAACGAAAACCTTCTTCAGATTCTCGACATGTTCCTGCAAGGAGGTGGAAAATTTATAATATCGTCTAGATAGACGAGACAAATACTACCTTGCAATTCTTTGAGGACGTTATCCATCACTCTTTGAAAGGTTGAGGGAGCATTTTTAAGCCCGAAAGGCATGCGCACATATTCATAGTGCCCTCCTTCAACCGTGGAAGCCGTTTTTGGTATATCCTGTGGGTCCATCTCTATTTGATGAAACCCGCTCGCAAGATCAAGGGTAGAAAAATACATAGATTTGCCTAATTTGTCCAAGATGTCATTGATGTTTGGGAGCGGATATCTATCGCTAATTGTCTTTTCGTTCAACTTGCGATAATCTATTACCAATCTTCATTTTTTCTTCCCGCTGGCGTCAGATTTTTTTGGCACAATCCAGACTGGGGAACTCCAGGGTGAGTAACTAGGGCGTATGATGCCTTGCTCAAGCATGCTTGAAATTTGCCGCTGGACTTCCTCTTTATGAACGAATGGATATCTATACGATTTTGTGTAAATGGGATCGTCACTAGTTGTCCTTATTCGATGTTTTACTTGGTTGGTGAAACTCAAATTTTGCTGATCGCGATGGAAAATGTCATCAAACTCTCGGCATAGTTTAAAGAGTTCTTTCTTTTCTTCAAGGTTCAAATGTGATACTCGGAGTAAGCTAATAAGGTCCTTTGATGCCGAAGGGAACGAGTTTTCAGTGTCACAGCTTACGTTAAGGTTATTTATTTGTTCATATTTGAGAGAAAGATTTTCTACCATAAGCGAATGTTCAAGCAGTAGAGTTTGTTCTGATTGTGAAGTATTTATTACTTCAATCATGGCATACCAGTCAATTGCGGTGTATAGTCCTTCAGAGATTGTAAGGTTATTAGACAGATCAGTGGGCTTGATGTAAATGTCACCATTTTGAGTGTCGACCGGTAATTTGACAATCATTTTCGATCTAGGTCCAACAGTGTATTTTTGAGAAGTGAAATTAGGTTTAAAATTCAAGGGGATAGTGGTATTGTTTGTAATTAGTGTATTATTGCTAAGATCAATTTTTCCGCCAATTGCACTTAGAATATCTACGCCAATTAGCCCATCAAAATAGCCATGAAATTTGAAGATTAAAAATCTTGCACTACCTGGTTGATTGAATTTCAGAAAGTATGGAAGTATGACTTCTTTATTTATTTCGTGTTTTGCAAGAACAGTGATAATAGAAATGGGATTAATTAGTTTAATATCTTGCGGATTTATATATTCAGGGTTTATGAAAGAAGATGACGCACCGGTATCAATTAAGAATTTTAGTGGTCGTCCAAAAGGAGATGAGATATTGATGTACGGAAGGGTTTCCCCGTGCCTGTTAATATCTAAGTATCCAACTGGTCGCTCGAGGCATTGGATGGAAAATTTGCGTCGTCTACTTCCGCATTGTATACTTCCTTTCCGCTATTTCCCTGATTCTGTTGTTCGTTTTCGTTGGAGGTGTGATAGGCAGCATCGTCTTCATCAACGTGATAATAGGGAGA